>CABHPQ010159503.1:12300-52644 GCA_902168405.1 Peromyscus aztecus
GTGTCCGTGTCTGTGTCCGTGTCCCACTGAGTTTAATTAGAGTTGCTTGCCTGAGTATGAATGGAGGGTTAGTGACTGGAGTATGGGCAATTTACTTACTGTCACATCACTGAAGAAAAATGGCTCCCCTCCCCCTAGCAGCTGTTAGCTGCCAATAACTCCTCAGCTAGGGATGGGGCCTCATGAGCTCCTCTCCCAGACATGATTGAATGTTGACGGGGTCAGCCTTGTACAGGTCTCATGCAGGTAACAGCTGCCATGAGTTCATGGTTCATGGTTCATGAGTACAGTAACCATGCTGTATTAGTCAGAATTCTCTAGAGTCACAGAACTTATGGAATGGATCTATAGATATAGATACATAGATAGATATATATAGAGATAGATAGATAGATAGATAGATAGATAGATAGATAGATAAAATATTTAGATATATATAATATAAAGTGAATTTATTGGAATGACTTACAGGCTGCAGTCCAGCTAATCCAACAATGGCTGTCTATGAATGGAAAGTCCAAGAATCTAGTAGTTGCTCAGTTCCACAGGGCTGGGTGTCTCAACTGGTCTCCTATGTATGCCGGAATCCTGAAGAAGAAGTAGGCTCCAATGCCGCTGAAGGAATGGATGTGCTGACAAGATGAGAGCAAGCAGGCAAAGAGAAATGAATCCTTCCTTTTTCCATATCCTTATATAGGCTTCCAACAGATGTGGTCCAGATTAAAGGTGTGTCTTCCCATATCAAGATCTGGATTAAAGGTGTGTGTGTAATCCTGCCTCAAGATCCGGATCAAAAGCCTGTGTCTTCCAGCTCCAAGATGCAGATCAAAGGCATGTTGTCTTCCTGCCTCAAGATCTGGATCACAGGTGTGCTCTTCATTTCTGGATTGTAGTTCATCCCAGAGAGTCAAGTTGACAACCAATAACAGCCACCACACATGCCATCTCCAGAAGACAGCTTTCTGCCACCCTTCCCTTTTTCTCCAGCTCTTCCATCCTTTCTGCTCCTTCTTTCAGCGTTCTCTGAGCCTTGGAGAGGATGATGTAGACAACCTGTTTAGGCAGCACTCGATGGTCACTTATTTTCAGCGCTTTGACCAGTTCTGAGTATCTGCACTAACCACTGCCCACTGTGAAAAGAAACTTCTCTGACCGAGGCTGACAGCAGCAGTGGTCTACAGATGTAAACAGCAGTAGTAAGTTCCCCCTGCTCCTATGCCAGCCCCAGCCATGAGCTGTCAAAAGCTCAGGTTTACAGTACCAGGTGTTCTGGCCTTTTGTGAAGCAGGCCTCATCCAAGCAAGAAGTAGCTGGTTACCCCCGTCACAGCTGTGCTACTGTTAGTTTTACGGCACAGAGTCCACTGCTGGGTGAGACCACTGATGACTCCCCCATCCCAGCTGCTTTCGTAGCACCTTCCAGCATTGGGAAGAAGCTTCTAGTTCAGTTCCAGTGTGATTTCTCTGTGTCCTGAACCAGTGTATGGTGTCCTCAGCAATGGGGTCTTACGTCCAATTCTGGCAGCAACCAAGAGCAATGGCAGGTGGTTGTATTGTTTGGAGAGGTCTCTGAGGTCTCCGTAACTGACAGCTCGTAGGAAGGAAGTCCGTACCTGGCATTTGGGTTTTTAATAACGCATGTCTTCTGGGATTGACATTATCCACCCATGCAGGTACCTCTGTCCAAACTTTTTCTGAAATTGTATTTTTATTAGCTTACAAAGTAGTATGTTTCCATATGGCTTTTTCAAGCATTTTTAGTTCTGGTTAGTCATCCCTGATTAAATCTTCTGCTGTTTTAAAAAGTTATTATCCATTTTCTTTTCATTTATTGAATTATTCTCTCTCTCTCTCTCTCTCTCTCTCTCTCTCTCTCTCTCTCTCTCATGTGTGCACACTCACGTGCATGTGTGCATGCCATGTAGAAGAGAGCATCCGAGTCCCTGGAGCTGTAGCTACAGACAGTTATGAGCTGCCTGACATGGGTACTGGGATTGGAACTCAGGTCCTCTGGCAGTGAGGACCTTAAGCATCACGTGCTCTAAACCACTGAGCCATCTCTCCACTTCTTGTTTTTTGGTTATGAAGCAGGGCCTCAGTCTGGAGCTCGGGCTGTCTTAGAACTCACTGTGTAGCTGACCTTGAACGCATAGCAACCCTCCTCCTGCCTCAGCTTCTTGAACAGTGGGTGGCAGATATGAGCCACGTGTCTCAGGTATAAAAGACATATTCTTTTAAGCCATCAAGTTTGTGGTAATTTGTTAAACCATCAATAAGAAATAAACACAGTCCTCTTCTGCCTCCTCCTGCCTCTGGCTTCTGGTTGGATTAAGCCCTGGGTTAAGCTGGCCACTGGGCAGTAGAAAAACCATTTTTATCTCTACTTGGGCCAAGAAGTGGTGACTTTGGAAACATTCGAAGCAATACCTTCTTGGGGCAGCAGTCACACCCAGGTCACCCTCGGGGTAGCATGCTCAGGCTATTTCTAGGGTCTTTGCCGGCAGCAGGGTTGAACCAGGGCAGAAGAATTCCAGACGGGTGAGACTCAGCTTTTGCACTCTGTTTTTGGAATTCCCAGAAATACTTGTGGCAGAGGAGGAAGAGGGCAGAGGTTCCGTAGGTGCGAGGAGAGAAACAGCAGGGGCTCTGGGTTAGAGGTGTTAATGGAACTTTATTTATAGACACAGATTGAGAGGGTCTGGGAGCATCTTGTCGTGTTGCTTTCCTCGCCCACTACCCCTCCCCATGTCCCTCCACAAGCGGACTGAGCAGACGAAGGCTTCTCAGCGATTCCGCTCTTCCCTCAGTCTCATCACTTTTATCTCTTCCTTGTCGGGGTGAGGGAGCATGTTCTCCGTGGGAGCTAGTCACCTTTGCTCTGTCTGTCATTTATTGCCACAAACACCCGCTTCCCCCCAGCCGTCACTGCGTGTGTTCTGCGCGCTCCACCATACAGAACTTCCCATCCCAGCCTTTCCCGTGGTGATCTCTGACTTAGATTTCACACTCTTCATCTTTGCCTCACCACAAGAGATACTCCCATGGAGGGAGAGGGGGGCAAGTTCAGAGGTGGGGCGCTCAGTTAGCGTGCGTGAAGCCCCAAGTTCCACCCGAGCACCACAAAAAAAAGATGCAATCAAACAACGAAATACCCACTTAGGTTTTCTTTGTATAGATAATTCTCATGTTTGTATATAATCCATCTTTCCATCATTAATTTGCAATGTCCCCTTTCTCACGTACTACGTTTTTATATACATGTGGATATACTTGCTCCTTACAATACTTTCCCCTACGTCATTATGACACACTGCTGTAGCCCATCTGTGAAAGTTACAGACTACCACACAGAAAAGACAGAATTAAAGTCCTTTATTGATCTGGCAGTCGAGAGCGGGCTCTTGCTCCAGACTGGCACAGGGACTCAGGGACATAGCATTTTTAAAGGTAAAACCCACAATGAGATCATTGTCAGGTTTGGGTCAGGGGAGCCTGGTAGCTGACATCTGTTTGGGGTATCCATCCAGCAGATATTTTGATTATGTATTTGGGCCATGGTCCTGGTCTTGGAAAGTCCTGAATATGCTGCCAAGGCAGACGTGATTGTTCAGGGGGTTAAGGGCTGGAAAGTATCTGAGCAGACAGAATGTGGAGTTAGGGTAAGAGCAGGGCAAGATGGCATTTCTTCAGTCACTTCTATAGTATTGTCTTTAACACTCCCTTTCCTCACCACACACACACACACACACACACACACACACACACACACACACACACACACACACACTACTGGCCATTTCTTTCAGAGTTTGCCTGGACTTCTTACCAGGTTAACTATCTCATTGAAATGACTTGTGCTGATTTTGATTAGGACCACACTGAATTTATCAGTTCATTTCTGTTGATCCTCACATCACTGTGTTTTCCCCTCCAAGGGGAAGGGCCTGCCTCTATTTAAATCTCCTTTTGTATTCAAGGAGAACCGTACCATGGTCTCAGCCCTGGTGCAGCTTTTTCTCTCATTTTTGTTTCTTTTTGTTCATTTCTGTCAAGTTCGGGGAGGGTGGTTTTGTAAACCTGCATTTAAGCCACCATGATTCCCAGAAGTCTTTAGAGTCTGCCCCGAATTGAGGGTGAGGGCGGGGATGATGAGCCGAAACTGTGGGTGTGGGTGAAATTCAGAGGAGATTAAACGCTAAAGGAGAGCAACAGAACTTAACAAAGTGCCAGCCTTTATGGGGAAAGTGACTGTGGAAGCGAGAAAGCACACAGAAAGGGGAGTGAGGAACCAGCCGGGGAAGGTGGAGTGTTCCAGAGCCGCTGAAGTAGTAGACTTGACTAACCGTGGGGAAGTTGTGGGGTGGCTGTGGGAGAGCCACAGGCAGTTGAGTGCAGCCCGTGAGAGGTGAAGCAGCCAGACATCATCAGTGCAAAGGAAGGACTTCCAGCACGCAGAGGAACCCAGGGTTACTCCTGGCATACAGGACACCTCTGTCTCCAGGGAGAGAAGACCTAGAAGGAAGGCCAGGGTGTTCAGACAGCATGAGCTGAAGACTTAAGACAGCTAGAGCAGACTGGTTTGGTGGTGGTGGTGGTGGTGGTGGTGCTTCCTTGGGTCTTGGGGATTGAAAATAGAGCCTCCAGCATGTTAGGCAAGCACTCTACTCTGTTGTCTTTAGAAGTTTACTCAGAAAGCTCAAGTGTGTTGGGTCTTAGATGAGCAGGAATTAAGATTGAAGGGGAGAAATTTTGATCGTTGGTTTTTTAGGTTTAAATGATTTGTGTATCTGGGCAGAGAAAAGACAAAGAAATTTGGTCATCCGGAAAGGGAAAAGGCAGGAGAAATAAAGAAAGAAGGAAGACGGAAGAAGGCAGTGTCAGCAATGAACAGCCGTTCAGAAATAACACCTGACAACAGGAACGAATTATTTAGGGATATATTCATTGAAACCGAGTGTGAAGGGTTAGCAGTGTAACTCAACTGGTAGAGCACTCACCTTGTATGCACAAGGCCCCGGGGTTCGATCCCCAGCACTGCATAAAAAACAGGAATGGTGGCACTCACTCAGGAAGTAGAGGCAGGAGAATCAGAAGTTCAAGCAAGTTCAAGACCACCCTGGTATTAAATGAGACCATATCTCAAAAAAACAAAACAAAACAAACAAAAACTAATCTGAATGCAATAATCTGATAAAGATTATTATCTGCAAAAAATATGTAGCACTTCTTTGTATAAGACTGTGAAATGTCTACCAGTCAGCAGTGGCAGGTTTGTTTGTTTGTTTGTTTTTTTGGTTTTTCGATACAGGGTTTCTCTGTGTAGCTTTGCGCCTTTCCTGGAACTCACTTGGTAGCCCAGGCTGGCCTCGAACTCCCGAGAGATCCGCCTGTCTCTGCCTCCCGAGTGCTGGGATTAAAGGTGTGCACCGCCGCCGCCGCCGCCGCCGCCGCCGCCGCCGCCACCGCCACCACCACCACCTGGCTGTTTGTTTGTTTTGAACAACTATATTTTCTAATTTTTTCAAAGGTGTTTGTATTGCCTTTAGGAAGTTCAGTAACCAAGTTTGTTTGCTTGCTTGCTTTGGCTTTCTTTTTATAAGGGTTTTTAGGCAGTCAGGGGATCCCAGCTATAACTGGAGGAGGATCTGTGAAGTCAGTGCTTAAGGTCGGGGATCCCCAGCAGGTATAGCTCATAGCTGTGTAGGTGGAAGGTGAAGCAGGCTGGCCAGATTAGCACCTCATCCAGCCCAGCATGGCTCAGGAGTTGCCCTGAGGACACAGCCAGAGGAGAGCTGTCCTGCAGTCCCCTCTCCGGCTCTGCAGACCCCCTGGAGCTGGTATGACCTGGTCTAGAGGACATCAAGGAAAATTCCCCCTTCTCTGGCTCCTGTACACCAATATCCTGACCCCCATCTGTACCCCAGATCAAAAAGAAGGAGCAAACATTTAGTAAGGCTGGAGTAATTTGGGGGTTATTGGGAGGAGGCCCTGGCTGTTGCTATTGCTGTGTGTTAGTGGATGTCTTATTTGCTATGCTCACAAAGCTGTGGCCATACCCAGCAGTCAGTGGGAGGTCAGAGTCCACGAGGAGTCCCAGATAGCACCCACCCTCAGGCTGGATCCTCAGCCCAATCACCTTGGTGTGCCTTTCTTGGCAGGAGTGAAGAGACACTGTGCTTCCCTTTGACTACCAGACTATTGAATCAACAGACCCCAAGAATTGGAATTTCCCCAGAAATCTCATTCTGGGAAAAGGAACAGGCTGAACCTTGGTGCCAGCCAGAGGGAGAGCTTGTCTCCAGAAGGAGATTTCATGAAGTTTGACAACCTGTCAGACCATTTTTCAGAAGATCCTGGAGCTAACACAAGATGATGGGTGGGACCATGTCTTAACTAGGATTGCCTCATTGCAGATGCCCCAGCCTCTTTATTTAAACCCAAACTTCACATCAAGACCTAGGAGAAAGACATGGGCAGTCACTGGACCTCTGTTCCTCCTCCCAGTGTGGTTAGAGCAAGTAAATCAGATTTGCCTGTTGCTCTTGCCTGTTTAACTGGCCTGTTGAGGGTGGGCAGCCATGCTTGTGGGGGATGCCTGACCCCAGCCTCTGACCTAACTCTGCTAACAGCCCTGGACGGGTGGCCTGTCCATCCAGTGTCACTAAGTGTGCCTTAGGAAGAGCCGTTGGGAGAGCAGCACCTTTGCAGCTAACAGACGGGGAGATGATCGGCATGGAGCGGGTGAGGAGGGAGGGGTTGCCCCGGCTGCATTACAGTACATTGTTAGTATCTCCCAGCTCTCCTTGAGCATCCCACAAAGACAGTGAAGGAAATATGATTTATCTCTGACTCACGGTAGGCATTCCATAAATATTTGGGATGAACAAATGAGTGAGCACATTGATTAATTAGTTAGCTTGGTGAGCTCGGAGCCCTTACATGGCTGGATGAGAAGATGGGCTCTTTTTAGACCAGGGACATACAGATAAAAATACCCATGGTGCCAGGCCACAAGCAGAAAAGGAAAGGGTAAGTTGCCAATGTTTGTGGTGGTGAGTCAAGATGCCTGTGCATTAATCATGATACTTTAAAAAATCTTTTGTTGTTTGCTAGGATCACAGGTTAGTAAGTCTAACCACATCCAAGTTTCAGATAAAAAAAAAAAAATGAAGTCCAGAAAGAGAAGGTGTATCCAAAACTGCGGGCGCTCAAGGCAAGCCTTGGGTATCATCTCTTCCCAGTCGGTAGGGCTGTCCCCCACCTATGGCGCCTCTGTGCCAAGCAACACGCTAGGTACTGGTGATACGACGGCGGGCTCTGCATTAACTTGACAGGGAAGAAGCAGACAGGCCATTAATCAAGCAATTCCAGTGAGGAAAGGGCATCCAGCTTTGGAAGTCCAGGGAGAGCATGGGGCTAAAGGTCGGGTGGGGGTGCTTGAGATGGGGAGCAGACATCTCACACACCCCTCGGAGTTTTCCAGGCACATGGCTTCTTCTCCCACCAGCATTCTGGGCCAATCTGTCTCCTACTTACTGTGACTGCCCTGGCTCTCCAGATAAGAGTCACACTTCAGAGGTCAAGGAGACAGATGCTGGAGAGAGTGCTCAGATGGAAGGAGCCTCAAGTGTGGGGGAAGCCCTAGAAGGAAGGAATTGGGGGAGATGTGGAGGACCGATGTGTGGGCCTGAGCTCCAGGCCCCCCTCAGCAGGTCTTCCCCCTTCAGCCCTGTTGTGAGGCCAGAGCTTCTCCAAGTTCCTCCATTCCTGTCGTTCACCCACCTCCTGCCTCCTGTCCATCCCTTACATCCACCTCACTGGCTCCTCCTCCTCCTCCTTCCTCAGCAGCCCACCCTGAGTCACAGCTCCCATCTTCTTGATTGTTTTGCTAGCTTGTGACACTCACTCTCTCCTGGAGACGTGTGAGGGTAGAGATAAAAATGGAGAGCGGAATAACCACAGCCCTCCCTCTCCAGCTCCTCATCCAAGCACTTCCAGAAATGGAGGCAGGAGAGTCCTGGGTCAGCAAACTTGTAAAAGGGTTGAGGAAATGCCACCAGCTTCTTCAGCTAGACATGGCTGGGTAAAACAATTGAGTAATGGAGGTCCAGGCTTCTCTAAGGTTTGGTAGGCATGGCTCCTTGGGCTGGGGCAGGCCACTATTCACTTTGCACACTTCTCAAGGAGCTCTTCATTCAGTAACTGGGATTCCACACATGGTTCCAGGGGAGTCTTAGACATGCCTGAAATTGTGTGCAAAGCCTCCTTCATTCATACATATCCTTGTTTCTAGAAGCCTACAGATCCCATCAGATTCCCCGAAGCATCTGTTCCACACAGAAAGGCTCAGAGCCCCTTCTCCAGGGCACTGGAGAAAGACGTGCCTACCATTCATCTGCCCCTTCCCCGGAGGCCCCCTCCACCCTCCGGGTTTCTTCCACTCCTGTGCTTCTGCAGGCAGCCTGTCCCCAGAGCCAGCTGGGGCCATGTGCCTCTCTGCTCACCTGGACACAGCACTGCTGTGTCTCTATCGACTGTCCTATTTAGGAGCTGCTGAGCTGACTGCAGAAACCAGGTCTGCGTTTGCCCCCTCCAGAGGTGTCCAAGCTTTGAGGAAGAGGGGGAGCCGAGGCCTTCCACATCTTTGTGTTTGTGGAACATGGGCTCTGGGGTCAAAAAAGACACTTCAGCCTAGACTGTGCTACCTTGACAAGGTAACGAGCCTCCTTAAGACTCTTGTTTCTTCATCTACAAAATGGAGGAAGCAATCCCTTCCTCCAGACTAGCCAAGGTAACGGTTATAAAACACCAGGTACTTGATGAACACTAGCTCTTATCTGGCACAATTGGATCCAGAAATTTCCTCCGCAGTGTTCCTGGCAGGAGGTTGTCCAGCTCCTCCTGAGGAGCTGTCACCTCCCGAGGTTGCCCAGCCCCCATGTGGCCGTGCCAACCGTGAAAAAGTTCTTATGTCAGTTAGATACTTTCTGAGTTGAAGTGACAGGGACTCAGCACGCTGGCTCACCAGAAAAGGGTGTTCATTGGTGGAAGAAATTGGGAAAGGTGGAAGGGAGGTGACTTCAAGGACTCAGGGAACCAATGTTGTTCTCTCTCTCTCTCTGGCTCGCTCTCTCTCTCTCTCTCTCTCTCTCTCTCTCTCTCTCTCTCTCTGTTTTCTGTGACTGTTTCTCTGTGAGACTGGGCAAGGCAGCCAGCAACTCCCAACACACATCATGGTAAGTGGTGAACTGGAAGAGACATCTTCTTTCTCCTAGTGGCCACACATAAAGCCCCAGGGAAGGGCTAAGACAAACAGACTTTGAGCCACATGCTCACTCTTGAGCCAGTCACTGTGCACAGGAGGTTAGGATTGGCCTGGTCATGTCTTGTGACCAGAGAGTAGGAAATAGTGGACTAGGAGCGGTTGCCATTTTGGAGCCTTGTGGAGGGTGGGAGGGCAGGTTCCCTTGTGAGAGGAATGCTTTTTCTAGAAGTCTGGGCAAACAAAACCGTTGAGTGTTTTGTATTCGGCCGGCTTCTCTGGATAACCTTTAGTTCAGTACCAGACCTAGCTCTGCCCTGCCTGCACAAGCCAAGGCTGTTCACTCAGCTGAGTCAGCCCTGCAGGAAGGGATAGGAAGTGTCATTGTGACTGACCTTTCTCTCTTCCAGTTTACCTCTTGCTTCTCCCATCTCTGCATACAATGGGTTCCCAGTCCCCCTGTCCCCAACTCCCCTTCAGAAAACAGCAGTGTGCTCGGGAAGCTGGAATGGGACGCTGACCTGAGGATCAGCAATTGGATTGTGATTGACGATATGAGGGGTTGTCTTTAGTGGCCCTTGTTGCCCTCCACTGGTCGGGTGTCCCTTTAGCCACAGGGACAGTTGACTGTTGGGGAGGAAAAACAAGGAAGAAGTAGGTGGATGCTGGGAGGAGGCTAAGGAAGAGGAAGAGAGGAAAGGGGAAGGGAGAGGGGTGAGCCGGGAGGCAGCCTCAGCTCTCCGGTTGGGAAGCACACTGGCATGCTTTAACTGGTGCCCGGTTTGTGTGGTGCTTTAACCGGTGCCCAGTTTGTGTGGTGCTTTACCGTAGTGCCGAAGAAGCTTGTGGTTGAGAGTCAGCCTCTTGGGTAGTCAGGGCAACTTTCAGTCTGTTTAGGCTACTGTAACAAATTACCATACACCAGGTGACTTACAGATAACAAACATTTATTTGTCATAGAAGCTGAGAAGTTCAAGATTGGATGCCAGCATGGTCTAGGAGGCCCTTTCAGAGTGCAGACTGAGTCTCCAGCCATGTCTTCACGTGGGAGGGGGACAGGCCAGCTCAGTCGGGCCTCTTTTCTGAGGACACCAATCCAGATGGTGATAGTTTTAACCCCTGGAGCTAATTACCCTTTTTCCTACAGACCTCCCTTAATACTGTCATCTTAGGGGTTGGATCATGGGAAGGCCTAGTGACTGAGATACAGTCCTAGGCTTCCTGAGAGACCTTGGGGGGAAGAAGAGGCATCCAAAGCTTGGCTCTGGAGCTCACTGTAAGGTGTGTAGAGTGGAGTCTAGAGGGAGGCTGGTGGGAAAAGGGGGTTCTCCTCTGCCCCCAGTCCTTGTTCAGGGAGACTACACTTAGGAGGTCACCCCCAGGCTAATGAGAATTCTTCCTTAGGTTTAAAACCAATTAAGCAATAAATGGCTCTGATTAGTTACTTCTCTCAAAGTGAATTTTGATGAAATCCTCCCCCAATACACTCTGGGGGTTATCTAGCTCTGGGTTTGCCTTGGAGGGCCCTTAGGGGTGTCTGGGGAGGCTGGAGGAGGGGCTGGAAGGACTGGAATGGGGCCCGAGACTTTCAAAGTACTGCAACCTTACAGGACAGCCTGTATTCTCCTAACATTTCAGAATGTCACTGTGCACCGGAGGCAGGAGCTGGTCCCCAAGAAGTAAAGGGGTGTGGGGAGAGAGAGACAGAGAGACCAAGAATTATGGAGATACCTTTGGCCCTTTGCCACGTTATCTCAGCCACCACTTAGAAAGTTACCACAGAGAAAGAGTCAGAAGCGTTTAGGAGAGGCGAAGCTAGGTGGGGAGCACCAAGCCACAGGGATGCAAGGGGGCGGGCCAAGCACCAAGGGGAGGCAGGCACGTCACGGGAGAAGTCAGTTCTCCAGGTTATACTGTGGATTCTGAGTAGGGGAGTCACTGACTTGAGTTCTTAGCCTTCTGGGATTGTAGACATGGTTGCTGTTGCCGGACCTTCCTCCAGGGACTCCTGTGACCCTACCAGAGAGGGCAGATGAGCAAGAGCATTGTAAGCCAGAGAGAGACAGTGGCGAGTAGTGCATGTGGGAGAAGGTGGAGCCATGTTTGTTCCTGCTGTGGATTCCAACCTTCCACACAACTGCTGTTGCATCCCATTCTTTCACACTGCACCTTCCCTTTGCAGTCAGCAAACAGAGGCCAGGCCAGGCCTCAGCTGTGACTCCAGAAGGATAACACAGCCTGCAGAATCACAGGGCCAAGCTCTCTCCATCCTAAAATGGACATACTCATAGATCCTCACTTAAGTCAGAGAAGCCTCTAGAAAGGAGTCAAGACCCAGAAGGGCTGTCCAGGAGCTTTGCAGTCTGGTTGCTCAGCTGGGTATCTGCCATTACCTTCTGAGTAGGAAGCGCTTTGTAGAAAGGAGAATCCTAAGTATGAGACCAGCCTGGGCTACAGAGTAGGATGTTGTCTAAAAAAAAAAAAAAAACAAACAAAACAAGCATTTTCTGTAGGTCCCTGGCCATTGCCCCCCAGAGCATTGCCCTCTCCTGTCCTCCTTTCTGTCTCTCGCTACTTGCTGTTGGCTCTGAGGACCTCTGCCTAGTGTTGGCCTCCTGGGGGAAGTGCCATGATTTTCAGAGTGGTTCCCTGAGATTGAGGAGTCACTGTGTTGTTCCTGGCTCTGGCGCTGGAATGATTAGCACCACTGCCTCCCACCCCACGTCTTTGGCTTCAGTTTGGGGCACTGGGAGTCAACCTGGCCTGGAGGATTGACTTCTGACCCCATGCTGCAGCTCTGGGACCAGCTGTTTCAGGCCCACACTTGACGCCATGTCACTTTCAGGCACCCGGCACCCTTCCAGTTGGCTCCACTGCCTCCTCACCTTTCTGGGACATACCGATTGTCTCTTCCATGTGAAGCAGTGCTAGAGGAAGGGATGATCAGATCGGTCTCTTGGTGACAAGGGACAAAATGCAGTTCATACTAACCCTTAGCACAGGATAGGATAGTGTGGATAGATGGGGTGGGGGTGGGGGGCAGACTGTCGTTTGTGAGCAGCCAGGCATGGAATATTGCAAACATATCCCAACCAAAAGAAGAATCCGTACCAGAATGCTGGATCTCACCAGCCCTCTCAGAAGCGATGAGCAGAGAGATAGACGTTCAGTTTGTAAAACTGTTCTTTATTCAGACAGACAGCATTCTGAGAAGACAGTGGATTAACTTCCTAAAAACCTGTCTTCTGATTCATCTCCAGTCAGGAGATTATAGAGAGGAGGGGCAGAGTCAGGCCGTCAGTCATTCTGGAACTCAGGCTTGCCCCTCCGGTCAGGTGGTCAGCCACATTTTTTGGGGGGACTTGGGATGCCTGTGTTTCCCTCCTTGTTGTACTGCGCACTCTTCCCTCATCCTGTGGATGTCTGAAATGAGCAGGCGCATCCAGAAATGCTGAGTCAAGGTAGTTGCTGCTGGGATCAACTCTGTGTACTCATCTAGGGACATCTGGACCAGGGGGCGGTGAACCCAGAAGAAGCAAAACATGACCAGTGTGTATGTGCTAAGCTGTTACAGTAAGGACATGAATGTGCCAATTCCTTTTTACAGTGTGGAGTGAGTACAGCTGTGTCTGTATCATACAGAATGTCAAAGTGCCTCTGTGAGGTTGAACAGTCAACCTAGGGGGCAAAGGGTCACTGCTGGGCTGCACGAATGCCTGAACGCCTCTTGAAGGCCGCCAAAAACCTGTCTTCTTCTTCCTGCTTCTAAGGAACGCCTGGCTTTCCAGACCTCCTAGGCTCCCCCTGACCACCTCAGTTCCTGAAGAGAGTGGACGCTCTCTGCACCGATTCAAAAGAAAAAGCCCAGGAAAGAAGTCAGGTTGGCTCAACTTGCACTGAGTTCCCGTCTCTGGATCCATCAACTGTGATCAGAGAATGGAGCAATACAGTGACTGTTTCCAGTTGACTATGGTGGCAAATGCTGGTTGGGAGCCTGAGGCAGGAGGATCACCGATTCGGGGCTTGCCTAGGCTGCTATATGGTAAGGCCCTGTCTCAAAACAAACAAACACAACAGTAACAGGGGCCGAGGCTTCAGCTCAGTGACTGAGTTCTTGTCTCACACGCATAAGTCCCTGGTTTGAGGTCCCAACAGCACAAGCCGTCTCTCTTTGCTGTCTCTCTGAGGAGACTGAGGGGTCGCTTTGCCAGTCCCACTCGAGGAGCCTGTGGCTCTCGGCGTTTTTTTTCAGTCATTTCTGGGAGCGCACACAACAGGACATCTTTCCTCCCCTCAGCTGCAGTTCTGGCTCATCACCCCACTCAGGCTGTTCTCTGCCACCTTGGAGGCTGGGCCTAGTAACCCGCCTCTCCTGTCTTTCCCTGGCATCCTCTTGTCTTGGTAGGTTTACTTAGTGGTTGAGGTGGAGGCTGTGTTAGTCAAGTCTAAAGGAACAGAGCAGATAGAATGGGATTTATTAGACTGGCTTGCAAGTTATGGTCCAGGTAGTCCAACAATGGCTGTCTTCCAACAGAAAGGCCAAGAACCCAGTAATTATTTGGTACAAGAGACTGAATGTCTCAACAGTCCCAGTCTGGTGTTGGAGTCCCCAGGAAGTCTCAGAAAGCTGCTGGTCTTCAGTCTACATTGGAATCCCCAAGTAGGTTCTAATGCCAGTGAAGGAATTCCTCAGCAGCAGGGTAGATGAATTTGCCAGGGGGCATGAAGGTGAGCAGACAATAAGCAAGGCTTCCATGTCCTTCATATAGGCTGCCACTGGAAGATGTGGCTCAGTTTATAGTGGGCCTCCTCACCTCAAATGATTCAATCAAGAAAATCCCTCACAGGTATGTTTAGCTGTTTGGGTTTTAGTTGATTCCAGATGTGGTCATGTTGACCACCAAGATTAACCATCACAGAGCCCAAAGATAAGATCCCAGGATTTGGAGTCATGTATAGCTGGGTTTGAGTTAGATGCCAACATTTACTGTGGCGTGAAGTCCTGCTTCCTCATCTGTAAAATGGGACAGATACTGGTACCTAAACAACAGGGTGTGGCTGGTGCTCGTTCAAAGAGATGTTGAATGTAAGCTCTTGGCCCACAGCAGGTACTCAATACATTATAACTTGGAAATGTTGTATCAAGATATGGAGTCTTCTTAGTCCCCTTTTCAAGTAGCAAGATCACTAAGCAGGAGCTATTTCTAACAGGTTAGACAAGGGTGCCGAGGGCTGTCCCCCAGCGGTGGGCTAGAGAAGGGAATCTCAGTCCCTCCTTAGGTAGGCCCACACATAACTCTTGAGGTGACTCTGGAAACCCTCTGCTCCCTGGGTGAATGGGAAGACCCTGGTGGAAGCTTGAAGATCCACTATTGTCCCTTAGGAGGAATATTGATTCCCAGGGTATAGCATCAGGATAAGAACCCTGGTCATAGCCATCCTGTGTCGGCACCAGCTACCCTTTCTAAGGCGCTGGCCGTGATCATGTATAAGGTATGAACAAGGCCATCTCAGCTTTCCTTCTCCTTACTTGGGTCAGCACCTCTGAACTACAGGTCAGTGGTATAATAATTATGGTGATAACACAGGACCACAAAGAGGATACATATTAAACACATGCTCAGAGAGACACACTTGAGCCATCCCCAGGTGCAGAGGGAAACAGATGGCCTGGACCAGAAGCCCTACCTGACACCTCCCACATGCCAAGTAACAGTAAAGGAACCTGCTAACTTGCTTGAGGATGGTCTGCCCAATCAAAGCCCATGTGGGTGGTGAAAGCTTTCCAAAAGAGAGATTTGCAGAGGACACAAGATTCTCCAGGCAAGGGCACTGGTTTTTGCAGTGAGACCTGGGGAAAATTGTCCTCAGAGTCACATATGTGGTCAAGTTACTGAGGGGCCAGTCTTCCTCTTCCTATACACCATTTCTCTGAGTGCTGGGGAATGTGCATTTTAACAAGCCATCTTCCTCCTATGAAAATAGCTTCCTTCCCTATTATTTTTAAGATGTCATTGGTTTTAAGATCTTTGACACCACATTGCTATAGAGGGTGGCTCAGGGATCTACATTTTCCATATGTTATCTGGGGGACACCTGCATTCATGAAATTTGCCCACACACACTCAGGAGGTTGACCACATAATCTAGGAGGCAGATGCTGGGTGTCCCAGTTTCTTTTCTGTTGATGCGATAAAAAATACCCTGACGAAAGCAACTTATGGGAGAAAGGGTTTAGCTCACAATCCAGGGTACAGTCCTTTACTGCGGGGAAGTCACAGAGGCAGGAAATTGGGACAGCTGGTCACAGCACATCCACTGTCGAGAGCAGAGAAAAAAATGAATGCTTAGTACTCAGATACCATTTTCTGCTCTTACACCGTCTAAGTCCCCAAACCAGAGAAAGGTGCTGTGTACCTTCAGGCTGGGCCTTCTCACATGAGCTGAAGTGCTCAAGACCATTGTCCCAGGCTTGCCCACAGGCCAACCCGCTCTAGATGACCCTCACTGAGATTCTCCTCCTGGATGGTTCTAGGTTGTGTCCTGTTGACAGTTAACATGAACCATCACACTGATTCCTCTGCAGTGTGTCCCACAATTCTTTCTGTACAGAGGACTCTAGGAACTCAGTTTGAAGTTTAGGGGACTCAGTTTCCCAGAAAGGGACAGAAAGGACATCAGCCCTGTCTGGAGAGGGCAACTCGGCCGGGTCTTCTCTTTCAGGGAAGACAGCATCGACAGTGTCTGCAGAATCTGCAGAACCCTGTCCTCCCTCTGAGTCCACTTAGGATGCCGGCTCCCGGAAGCTTGGGGCTACCCCTTGGCTTCCGACTCACTGAGCTCTTCCCACACCATTCAGCCTGCCAGCCTTACAAAGCTCCTCTTCCAAGAATGTCCTCCCCTGGGTAATTGGACCCTCAGGCCACTGACATTTAGAGAAATGTTTTTGACCTTTTCAGCGGTTCTATAAAATCACAAAATAGAACTCTAAATATTACTGCAGTCTCCAGCTTGCCCAGATCCTGGTGGAGACTCATTTTCCAAGCTAACTCAAGAATGAGAGAAAATAGCATAATTGCTCACAAAAAGGGGTTTCTTCTCAAACTTCTTCTTGCTCCATAGCATCATGGGCTGCACCAACTGCACCAGGACTGGCCTCTTCCACCACCATCCCAGCCATAGCACTGATACCTCTTTTGTTATTGTCACCCAAATGACATGATTGGTAGTTGTTTGGGGCTTCCACTCTTGAATCGTCACCGTGATAAAGATCTGCTTGCAGTGGAGATGTTTAGCCGAGCTGTATGAAGACCTCTTCCCCATGCTCCTTCCACCATCCATGTGCAACCAGAAACAAATACAGAAGGAGCAGTGTGTCTTGAGGGATATGCAAGAGAGGACAGGGTCATGGGAAGGGAGAGTAAATGTGTTAAACTTTTTTTAGAAATCTGATACACGTGAAGGTGAACTAGACATTAGACACCTCAGAATAGCTTCTTATGTGACTAGAGATCGGATGAAGAGTAGAAACCTATGTTGTTCTTTGTTTCCAAAGAGCAATTTTGCCATCTAAAGTAGGAGGTGACAGACTTATCTGCAGATTAAATCCAGCCCTGAAGCTGAAGATCGTATTTTTATGGATTTTAAATAACAGCTTTGTTAAGGTATAAGTTTTCTCACGAAATTCATTCTTTTAAAGTACCTAATTTATCAGGGCTTTGGGGTAGTCACAGCGTTGGTTAACTGTACCACATTTAATTCTGGAACACTTCCATCACCCCAGACAACGCTGGTGAGCTGGTTAGTATTTTGTCAACTTGACACAATCTGGGGTCATCTGAGAAATGCCTCCATCGAATTGGCCTGTAGGGGAGTCTGTGGGGCATTTTCCTGACTGACTGATGTGGGAGGACATTGTAGGTGCTAGACAGGTAGTCCTGAGTTGTATAAAACGAGATGAGGAAGGCATGAGGAGCAGCCAATGAGAAGTGTTCCTCAGTTCTGCGTCAGCTTCCTGCTAGAGCTCGCTCCTGCTCTGATTTCCTTTAGTGATGGAGTGTGACCTAAGAGTTGAAAGATGAAGTGCACCCTTTCCTCCCCGAGCTGCTTTTCTCTCCTTTCTTTTTTGTTTTACCTTTGGTTTTTGGGTTTTTTTTTTCAAGACATTGTTTCTCCGTGTAACAGTTCTGGCTATTCTGGAACTCACTTTATAGACCAGGCTGGCCTCGAACTCACAGAGATCCTCCTGCCTCTGCCTCCCGGGAGCCACCACAGCCAACCGGATTTGCTTTTGATCACAGTCTTTATCACCAGAATAGTAGACTATTATAGGACACACGGCCTATTAATAGTTGCTCCCATCACCTGCTGTGTCTGCCAAAGTCCCTGAAAACCTCCAATCTACTTTCTAGATCCATGGATCTCTATTTTGTAATTTTTATACTAATTTGATAGTATAATATGCTTCCTGTTAAGTCAGAATAGTTTTATTAAACACAGTCAAGAATTATTTATGTTGAAGCATGTATCATATGTAAATAACATGCCATTGTATGAATACATATACATCATTTTCTGATACCAGTTATGACATTGAGTATGGTTTTTTTTTTCACCCTCTGGCACCAACTACTTACCTTCTTGCACACCACTGCCAGTCAATTCTCTGATACTAACTGGGTAGCGGACGACTCAGTTCTCACACTAGTTATCCAGGATTAAAGGCTCAGTCCCATGAGACTGCCTCCATTTTAGATGCCAGCTGTAAGTGGGGTACTCAGACTACTAACATTTCCATTCAATTGCAAATTTTGGGGTCCCTCACACCTTCCTCAGGTGTGTGCTAGAATGACTTGTGGAACTCAGGAAAATATATTTACTGGTACATAATAAAGCAAAAGAAAAAGATTTCAGGGGGCAAGGGATGTGGCACAAAGTGCCCATGTTCTGTCTGGGCCTGCCACATCAATATAATATAGTGGTAATATATATAATATTACATATAATAGCCAACCTGGATGCCCCCGGTCTCCTGTTAGTGAGTTTTTATAACCAGTCTCCAGCCCTCTTCACCAATTAGAGATGGAAAGGGACTAGGGGGAAAAGATGCTGACGTTTCCTACTCCCCAACCACAGTTTTTGCCTTTGTGGCTACTAGACCTCATCTGAAGGCTATCTGGGGTCCCACTTTGAGTCATCAGCACAAACTTAAATGTGATCCAAGGGACATCTTACAGATAACAGAAACATTCCTAATACTTGAGAAATTCCAAAGGTTTTAGGACCTAAGTACCAGAAACTAAGGACAGAAATCAAATACATGTCTTCACTGTCCATATATCCTGACCACATTTTGAAACCCACTGATGGATGATTGAGTTGCTCCCACAGGTCCGCTGTTTTGAAATTATGCACAGACACATTTTTGTATGAACATATGCTTTCAGTTCTCTTGGGTAGACTAGGAGTAGAATTGTCAGGTCACATGTTTCCCTCGGTAAGGAACTGCCAGTGTTCCAAAGAGACTACACCTTTTACATTACCCTGGACACTTTCGTTTCTCTACATCCCCGCCAACACTTATTATTGTCTGCCTTCCTTATTTTAGGCATCTCTGTCATTATGACAGGTACCTCATTGTGGGTGCCATATACATCTTGAAAAGAGTGTAAAATTAAACACAAAGAAGCCTCTAGCTTTTACATGCCCTGGGTGGCCCCAAAGCCTCAACACTTTAATATGTAGCTCTTTACTGAAAATGCTTGCCAAATGTTGACCTAAGTTATCTGTTAAGAGGGAAAACTAAAATCATAGTCATAATAAGTTAACATCAGAAGTTCAAATGCAAAGTATTTAGCTAATGGTGAAATTTTAAAAATTTTTAGTTGTATGTGAAATATTTTTATTAAAAATAATCATGATTTGGGGCTGAAAAGATGTGCCAGCATGAGGACCTGAGTTCAGATCCCCAGTTACCAGGTAAGAAACTGGGCACAACAGCAGGTGTCTGTACTCACAGCACTGGGGAGACAGACAGGACTCTGGAAGATGGCCAACCTGCCAGTGTAGCCAAACCAGCGAGCCCCAGGTTCACTGAAAAAACAAGGTGGATGAAAAAAAGAGAGAGACCTGATGTCAGCCTCTGGCCTCCACACATAAGTGTACCCACATAGGCACAAGTATACACATCATTTTATACCAATCGTCAGTGTGCAGTGGTTGCCAATGTGAGGATCAGCATCATGCATAGTTGACTTCCCTTCTAAATCTGGCATGTTAGAATTGTGTGGTTTTGTAAAACATTTCTCAGTCACCACATATGACTGCACTCTGTTAATTCACGGGTGTCTCCAAAACCATGAACCAGAATATAAAGAGAAGCAAGCACATGGTCTTTTGACACTACTAGGGTAGACACTTCATTATGCAAGAAAATCCTGCATTCACATTCTCTGAGAGAAAGGTTTGACAAGTTAATTAATTTGTCTTTCTCTACTGAAGTGCTCTGTTGCTAAAATCCACAGGCTTGCGGCAGTGGACCCAGCTCCAACCTCAGAAGCTGCACAGCTCTTATGCCTACTCAGCGTTGGATGGAGACACCTTTTCTTGGACAGCCTCAGGGTAAGCAGAGCAGAGAAGCAATTCTCCGGGACTGGAGAGGCATTAGTCACAGAGTGAATGTTAGGCCATGGGTTGTTGGTAACAGGGCTGGGGCTTAGCTCAGGTCTGAAAGCCAGCCTGTATTATTGTATTAGAAGATATTGAGGGATTGTTATTCATTTTCTTAGGTGTGATAATGGTGTTATGGTCATTTTTAAAAGTCGTCTGCTAACGCTGAAGTATTTATGGTTGAGATAAAGTGATGCCTGGGATTTGCTTTAGAATACTGCAGCAAAAAGCATCAGGGAGATTTATGAGATCAGATTGGCAAGTATTTAATATTCATAATTGTCGAAACGGGTGGTGATTTATAAGGGTTCCTTTAACCATTCTTTCTACATTTTATGTCTCTAATGTTTCATAATATAAAGTTAAAAATAATGAAATGGACAAGGACAGAAAGATTGTGGGACAAGGGGAGGCACAGCAGGGGAGGGAGGGAAGGGCCCAGAGATGTTCCGTAATCCCTGACTTGCTTCTCCCTGAGAGTCAAGGAGAAATACAGGACACTCCAGATGGGGGCTAGAACCCCAATGCAAGGACCTTGACGTTCAACTAGCTCTATAAAAATATTATGGTATCAGGCTGGGAAGAGCTCAGAGACCTAGAACCCACATACAGAACTGGACGTGATGGTGTGCACTTGTAATCCCAGTGCTAGGGGATGGAGACAGGTGTGTCTATGAGGCTCACTGCCCAGCCAGCCTAGCCTGCTCGGCAAGCGCCAGTAAGGGACTGTATCTCAAAGAAGCAATGTGAATGGCTCCTGAAGACTGAAACCTGAGGTTGGCTTTCGTGCCCATGTACACACACGTGCACTTGCCTGCGTACAGTATGCATACATACACACAAACTGGGATGGTATCTTTTGGACCTGAAGTAAGGGCCTGATTAAATCTCCCAGATTCTAGTAGTACATAACATCAGCAAACAGCATGGTACTTTGATCAGGACTGTTCTGTGTTTGCCCTCCCTCCCACAAAAACTCCTGCCTGTGATGACAAGTGAGGTCTTAAGACAGAACCCTGACCTCAATCCTAACCTAAAATCAGGAGGTAGTTTAGGCACCAAAAGAAGTATAAAGAAATACTTTAGCAAACACCTAGGTACCTACTACTCTGCCTCCAAATTTAACATTGTGTACTCTTTACTTAGGACCTACCTCTTTCATTCTTCCTTCCTTCTTTCCTTCTTTTCTTCTTCCTTTCTTTTAAAAAGATACATTTATTTCTATTTTATATGTATGGATGTTTTGTCTGCATGTATGTCTGTGTACCATGTGTGTGCAGTGCCAATAGAGGCCAGAAGAGGGTGCCAGATCCCCTGAAACTGAAGTTGCAGGTGGCTGTGAGCCGCCATGTGGGTGCTGGGAATGGAACCAGGGTCCTCTGCAAGGACTGCTGAGCCATCTCTCCAGCCCCACAAAAGACAATTTGTGCCTGTTTTTCCAAGCACATACATAAGAGTTTCTATTTAACTGCCAGTAGAATAGTTGTTGATTTCTAGGGTATGTGCATATTATGTTTAGCCATACCACATTCTGATTTTCCTGCCCATCTGTTGAGTGTGAAATAATGTATCCTGCTCTCTTAATCTTGCATATCTCTGATTACTTATGAATTTTACTTGTCTGTCATCTCCCTATTTGACTGTCTCATCCCCTGTCTCTTGCTCTGTTGCTGTGAAGAGAGAGACGCCATGACCACAGCAACTCTTATAAAAGAAGCATTTAACTGGGGCTGGCTCACGGCTTCAGAGGTTTAGTACATTGTCGTCATGGCAAGGAGCATGGTGGCACACAGGCAGACATGGTGCTGGAGAAGTAACTGAGAGTTCTACATCCAGATCCGCAGGCAGCAGGAAGAGAGTAAACCCCTGGGTCTGGCTTGGGCTTCTGAAACGTCAAAGCCCCACCCTCAGTGACACTTCCTTCAACAAGGCCACACCTCCTAATTCCTCCCAAGTAGTGCCACTCACTGGTGACCAAGCATTCAAGTCTATAAGCCTATGGGGGCCATTCCTGTTCAAACCACTGCACCCGCTCTCATTGTTGGTCCTTCTCTCAGTGAGTCATAGACATTCTTTATATCGTCTCTACACTGACTCTTCATTAGCTTCATGGTCACACAAGCTGCCTCCCAAACAATGACTGGATTTCTCAATTGTAATGTATTTTGTGCATGAAAGTTTTTACTTTTAATGTGGTTGAACTTTTCTATTTTCAACATTATCATTGAGTCTTTTCCCTTGAATCTAAGACACACTTTCCTACCCCAAGGTGATATAGAATGCTCTCTTTTGTCTTCCTCTAAAGTTTTTAAAAATTTTAACTTTCACAATTAGATCTTTAGCTTATCTGGGATTTGTTTTCATAAGGTGTAAGCATTAGGCATAATGTTTTTAATGACAGTACTTCTGTTTTAAATGTTAATTAATTTTATTTGGTTTATTATTATTATTATTATTGGTGGGGGAGGTGAGCAGGCCATGGAGCATGTGTGGTGGTCAGAGGACAAATTTTGAGAATTTTTCTCTCTTTCCACCTTGTGTTTGAGGCAGGTCTTCTCTTGTTACTTCTGCCACACTGCATACTCCAGGCCTATGAGCTTCTGAGAGTCCCCTCTCCCTTCCCCCATCTCACCGTAGGAGCCCTGGGATTATAGGTGAGTATTACTACCTCTGGCTTTACATGTGGGTTGTGGGGGATTGAACTCAAGCTTGAGTGGCAAACAAATTTAGCCACTGAGCCATCACACGAGCCCTGAATCCTTCTTAGAAGGTGGATCAGTGGCTGCCTTACTGCCCCTTCACCCTCACCCCACCCCACACACGTACTTTTTCCTTTTGAAGCCCTTGTTCTTGCCTGACACCATGATGCTGCTCAGGGGGTCTTGGCTATTTTGATACTTCATGATTCCGTATAAATGTTAGAATCACGTTGTTGTTTTCTACAGAAAACCTTGTTGCCTAGAATAGTAATGATTTTGTATATTAGTTTAAGAGTAACTACCATTCTTCTGTTATCGCCTTGTTTTTACATTGCTTCAATGATGTTATGTAGTTATTTGTATTAAATGATCCCCCAAAGTTGGATAGGTCTCAGTTATGTTAGACTTACTTACCTTCTAGTTTTGTTTTGCTCTTTTGACAACTATTTTAAAATTGTGGGACTGAAGAGCTAGCTCAGTCAGTAAAGAGCTTGTCACACATGCATAACCCAAGTTTGGGTCCCCAGCACCCATTAAAAAAATCTGGGTGTAGGGGTGCATGCCTGTAATCACAGCACTGAGACAGGGGGAGCCTTTGAGTTCACTGGCCAGCTAGTCCTGCTGAATCCATCAGCTCTGGGCTCAGTGAGAGACCCTGTCCCAAACAATAATGTGGAGACCAATTGAGGGAAACATCTGACTTCGACCTCTGCCCACTTAGTATGACGCCCCACCCCCAGCTCATCCACATCTGCTTCTGCTTCTCTAAGAGAATGAGACCCATGTGAACATGTGGTCTGCTGTTCTCCTTCCCATACAAGCTGTCAGCTTGCCTGCCAGAACTGATTTTTGCAAAACCATCAGGAATTAGAAAATATTCATTTGTTAGTCCCCTTTCCTCACTGGGGAAAAAAATCATAGGAAACATCTGCATTGTACCCATCCCTTCCCCACCCCATAAATGCTCTTCTACTCTATCTCATCTTATCTCCTCTATACATCCCTTCTGCATCCTCCATCCTTCCTTCTTCTAGCTAGGGACATTAGAAATGGTATTTCTCATACTCCTTTACATGTAGACTGCTGTTTTCAATATAGCTTTTACCAAACCCATGCACTCAAATGTTATTTGGAAGGAAGAAGCGAGGGAAGGCTGTCTTACTGCTGCTTCTGGTAATCAATGTCAAGGATGTCTAAAAGCTCGAGCTGCAGATGGGAGTTCTGATGGCTAGTGGCCAGTTCCGTAGGATGAGGGTCAGTCATAGTGTCTGCAGAAGTCATAGCAGAGGCTAGGTCCTGATAGTTTTAGTGATGTGGTCATTTAGTCATTAGCCTGGTAGCAGAATCTTACTTCCACACCCCAGATCCTAACAACCTGCCTCATTCTTTGTATGAAGTCTCTTTCTGCATAAAATATTTGGAGCAGTTTCTTTGGTCCATGCTGAACTGATTGATTCATACACCCTCTGATAGAGACCCTGACTATCTAACGTGGTTTAGTACAACTCAGTCTGCACTGAGCCCACTCTGTCCCAGCCCACCACTTTCCTGGGTCTGGTCTTTAGTAGTTCCTAGTCTTTCTGCATGCATGAACTCATAGTAGAGGTCTGTAATAGTATGTTCTATCTATTAAGTGATCACCAAACACTAGACATAATGGGACGTTGAAACCAATATCTTTCTGATCACAACCCTATAATGTAGTGTATTAGGGAGGCTATCTGTTGTAGAATACTAGTTAAAGATATGTCACATTTGTTTATGCTGTGGAACATTTTTTTAATGACACAAAGATGTGTTATATTATTTTTTGTTGCATTTGTTTAACTCTGTGAAGCTGTGTTACTTTGCCTGTCTAAAACATCTGATTGGTCTAATAAAGATCTGAACGGCCAATAGCAAGGCTGGAGAAAGGATAGGCAGGGCTGGCATGCAGAGAGAATAAATAGGAGGAGAAATCTGGGAAGGGAAGATTGAGGAGTGAGAAAGAAGAGGAGAGGAAGACTCTGGGGGCCATCCACTCAGCTACACAGCAAGCCACAGAAAAAGAAGTAAAGAAAGGTATACAGAAATAGAGAAAGATAAAAGCCCAAAAAGTACATGGGATAATTTAAATTAAGAAAAGCTGGCTAGAAACAAATCAAGCTAAGGCCGGGCATTTATAAGAAATAATAAGACTCTGAGTGTCTATTTGGGAGCTGCGTGGCAGGATCCCCAAAAGCCAAAAGAGCAAAAGAGTAAAAAAAAACCAAAACCAAAAAACAAAAAACCCCCTACAACTATCTATCATCTATCTATCTATCTTTATCTACCTACCTACCTACCTGTCTGTCTGTCTGTCTGTCTGTCTTTGTTCACTTATTGAGACAAGGTCCCATGTATCCCAGTCTGGCTTTCAACTCATTATGTAACCATATGATGATCTTGAATTTCTAATCCTCCTGCCTCTACCTCTGGAGTGCCGAATTATAGACATTCACCATGACACATAGTTTATAGGGTTCTGGGTATTGAATCCCTACCACATCTCCAGACCCAGGGAATGCTTTTAGTTATGGCATTAGATGATCCTACCACTTAAACAAGGAGTGAGGGCTAGGGATACAGCTCAGAGATGGAGTGCTTACCTATCATGTGCAAGGCACTGCAAAATGAAATCCAAGTGAGTAAGAGTGAGGAGTTTGTTTTTCCCGCTAGAAACAGATGTTTGTGTTGGGAAATTCAGGACTATACGGTTGATCAAAGCCATCATGAGGAACTGCACTTCTTGTGTCCAGTCACCTCACCTGTGTGTGTGTGTGCATGTTCGTGTGTGTGTGTGTGTGTGTGTGTGTGTGTGTGTGTGTGTGTGTGTGTTCCTTAAATTGAGTAGGATAGATTCTGTACCTCTAGGCAACCCAGCCAAGTTGTAAACAGAAAGAAGAGAGATTGAGGGAGACAAAAGACAAGCTGTAAAGTACAGCATCTGGTCCTTTTCAGCCATTGTCTTTGTATTCAGGAAAGGAAGATCCCTTATGGTCTACTGTCCGTATCTCATTACCAGAGATGATCTCGCCTCCATCTCCCTGCAAGATGGAGTGGGGATGTGAGGACTTCGCTGTGGGCTGGAGAGATGGCTTGGTGAGTAGAGCGCTTGCTGTCCAAACGTGAGGAACTGAGTTCAGATCCTTAGCACCCACGTAGAAGCTCAGAGTGGGGGTTCAGCGTAACCCCAGTACTGGGGAGGACCCTTGGGACTTTTTGGTAACCCAGCATAGCTGAAATGGAAAGTTAGGTCAGAGAGAGACTATCTCAAAAAATAAGGTTAGACGCAATAGAGGAAGATAGCCGATGTTGATCGGTGGCCTCCACATGCACTCACAGGCAAGTTCACCCCCTCCACACATACTCGCCCCCACACACAGAGAACTTCACTTGTTATATTTTGTTTTAGAGTAAAGTAGGAGAAAATGTGGTTAAAACAGGTGCTAAGTCAGCTGATCTATACTGTCTGCCAGGAAAAGTGCTATCCCAAATGAGCAATCTCAGACTAAGAGAAGATATGATATGCCTAAATTAACTCATCAACCCGTAGGCCTAGGTAATATGGTAGTCTACTTATGTGACACATGTTTTGCATGAAGAGAGGGAACATTGTCAATGTCCGTTCTAGTCTCCTTGGCCTCAGTACTTCTTAAAGGCATTCCTAGACTTTAGACAATGTCTTAGTTAGAGTGTCTATTGCTGTGATAAAACACCGTGACTAAAAGCAACCTGGGGAGGAAAGGGTTTATTTCAACTTACAGTTACAGTCCATCATGAAGGGAACTCAGGGCAGGAACCTGGAGGCAGGAACTGAAGAAGAGGCCGTGGAGGAGTGCTGCTTACTAGATTGTTCCTCATGGCCGTCTCGGCTTGTTATAGCACTCAGGACCACCAACGTGGGCGGTCCCTCCCACATCCGTCATCCATCAAGAAAATGCCTCACAGGCCAGTCTGGTGGGAAAATTTTCTCTATTGAGGTTCCTTCTTCCCAAATAACTCTAGTTTGTGTCAAGTTGACGTAAAATTAGCCAGCACAGACAGGAAGTGTAGGTTTAAGGAAGTTGTAGTTATTGACATCACTAAACCTGGAGATTGAGAAACTTACCATCATGTGAGTGGCCTTCCTGGGGCTGAGATGCACAGCTGTGAAGAGAGTTACGAGAGGAAGTCACTACAGTCAGCATCGCCTACTCATTAGTCACCTGCCAAGGAGCGTGAAGGCGACTAGAATTCTGTTTACCGCTGAGATGATGCAGGGTGTGTGGTAGCTGTTTCGGATAGTTCAGAAAAGAAGTAGGAACAGGTACGTGTCCGGGAAAGGTTTAGAAAGAGGAAGGTTCCTTGTATTTGATTGTTCAGGGAGAGTGTAGCTGTGGACAATGTGGACAGAGGGACTTGGATAACTGGTGGCATCACAGAGCACTGAAATGGTCCTAAGGAGAGGGGCTACTTTATTACAAGATGTCAGTAAATATAACTGTGAAAAAACCTGAGAGATTTTTAAAAGTAAAAAAAAAAAAAAGAAAGAAAGGAACAATATGCTATGTTCATGGATTGGAAACCAATATTGTAAAAATGTTTTTCCTAATTTAATAAATAAGTTCAGTAAAACCCAACTGAAACCATAATACTTTTTCATGAAGTATTATAGTCTGGATTCTGAATTTTGTATGTAAATGTAAAAGGTTAATTTTTCCAAGATGTTCATAAAAGAACAAGATATGGGATAGAATTCTTGCCTAGTGCACCCAAGGCTCTGGGTTTGAGTCTCAGCACTCAAAAAAAAATTAAGAGGACTTCTAGAAGAGATCAAGATTTATTATAAGGTGGGGCTGGAGAGATGACTCAGTGGTTTAAAGCACTTGTTCTTGCTAAGGATGTGGGTTTGGGTACCAGCATCCACATGGTGGCTCACAACCATGCATAACTCCAGTGTCAGGGGATCTGACGCCCTTTTCTGGTCTCTATTGGTGCTGCATGCATGTGGTGCACAGACATACATGCAGGCAAAACACTCACATGCGTAAAACAAATAAATCTAAACATAATTTTTAAAATATATTCTAGGAAGCTAGCTATGATAATTAAGAAAGTACAATGTTAGTGTAAGGACTGGGAATTGAACCAGTGGAATAGATTGTATGTAGCTTCTGAGGATAGTTGGAGATAACACTCAGGAGGTCACATTGCTACTAAGAAGCACCCATGCAGACACGTGTTTCTATATTGCTTGATGAAAATAAATTTCAGATAGTCTGGAAAATTCTCAATAGTTGGAGTCCTACAAATTAAAAACAAACAATAAAGATTTTAAAAGACAATTTAGGAGACACCTTTATGACCTTAGGGTAGAAAAAAATTTCATAAGATACAAAGCAGAAAAACAGTAAAAGATTGTTCTACTTGAAGATCTTTGCGCTTCAAGAGATGGTGGTCCAGATGTGGGCAGATGAGCCGCAGCAAGGAGGGAGACCTTGTCTATGCACACTGCTCTAAGAAGGAACTCTTAGGAACCTGTAAAAGAGAAAAAGATGATGTGCTTTTTAAGGTTTTTTTCCTTTTATTGCAAGTAGATATTTTTTTTCATCACATAATGTATCTTGCTTACGGTTTCCCCTCCCTCTGGATCCACTCCCTTTCTGTCTCTCATTAGAAAACAAGTGGACTTCTAAGGGGTAATAGTAAAATAAAATACAATAAAACAAAAACTAACATGTTGGAATTGGACTAAACAAACAGAAGGGAAAAAAAACCCAAGAGAAGGCATAAGAAACAGACCCACTCGTTCACACAGGAATCCCATAAAAACACACACACACACACACACATCTGGAAGCCATAATATATGTACAAAGGATCTATAGGTTAAAAAGAGAGAAGAAATATATATATAATAAAAAATTAAAAGATACAGTTTAAAAAAGAAGAAAAAAGAAAAGCTGTGAGTGACATCATGAGATGTGGAACCTCCAAGGATGCCATTGAGTTAGTTTTCTGTTGGCCATCTACTGCTGGGCATGCGGCAGGTATACCCTTAAGAGTAGTTTGTTTCCCCAGTGACCTCCCTTGGAGGAAGCTACATTTTCATTTGAAAGTGGTTACTTAAGTGGAGATTGCTTCCTGGTTGGGGATGGGAACGTGTGTTCACCTACCCTCTCAGCTCTAAAGCCCCGACTAGGGCAGGCCCCGTGCATGCTTCTTAGTCTCCGTGCTTTCATATGTGCACAGATCATGTTGACTTGAAGGACCTTATTTTCTTGGTTTCCTCCACCCCTTCTGGCTCTTACATTCTTTCTGCCTCTTCTTCCTCAGGATTCCCTGAGCCCTGAGGGGAAGGATTTGATGTAAACATCCCATGTAGGGCTGAGTGTTCCAAGGTCTCTCACTCTGCATAATGTCTGGCTTTGGAACTCTCTTTGTTGACCTCTGCTTCAGGAGGAAGCTTTTCTGACGATGGTTGAGCAAGGCACTGATCTATGAGTATAGTAGGATGTCATTAGGAGTCCTTTTATTGCTAGGGTTTTTTTAGACCAGTAGTATTTGGTTTTACCCTAGGTCGCTGGGCTATCTAGTCTCAGGTTCTTGGTCACCCAAGCAGTGCTGGATATGGGTTCCATCTTGTGGGTCAATTCAGATATTGGTTGGTGACTCCCACAAGCTTTGTACCACCACTGCACTAGCGTATCTTTCAGGCAGGACACCATTGTAGATCGAAGGGTTTGTGGCTGGGGTCGTGCTGACATTTCTCCTTTGGCAGAGTACAGAGTATCTCCCTGTACCAGAGATGGTAGAATGTGGGAGTGAAGGCTCTCTGCAGGCACCAATTTGATTTCTCCGTGTTCAGTGAGTTGTGGAGGTGCTATCTTCAGCAATGGGACCCTGCCGTCAGTTTGTGGAGAGCAACCTATAGATTTGCAACCGCTTGGGCTGTTTGGGGATTCCCATGGGACCCCTTTGGCAACAATTCAACAAGATGTAACCCAATCCCAGTAGTGAAAGCTTCATTTGGTGACAAGAGATGGCCAGTTGGGGCTCT
This sequence comes from Peromyscus aztecus, assembly GCA_902168405.1. Classification (NCBI taxonomy): domain Eukaryota; kingdom Metazoa; phylum Chordata; class Mammalia; order Rodentia; family Cricetidae; genus Peromyscus; species Peromyscus aztecus. The sequence continues at coordinate 41,989 of CABHPQ010159503.1, forward strand.
GTATCCCCTGTTATTTGGCAATTTCATATATATATGAAGCTTCTACTGTATTAGGTTTCCATACTATCCCTCAAATGTCCCTTAATTTTAGTTGTCTCTCACTCTGTATTCCCTTCTTCTTCTTCCCTCTTTCTTCTCTCCCTCCCATGCCAGCCCCCTCATCCATACCTGTCTATTCTATTTCTCTTTCCTAGGCAGATCTATCTGTTCCCCCAACCTAGTCTCTTATTCTGTACCTACCCTCCATGGTTCTGTGGATTGTAGCTTGGTTATCATTGACTTAACAGCTAATATCCACATATAAGTAAATTCATACCATATTTGTCTTTCTGAGTCTGGGTTACCTCACTAGGATAATTTTTTCTTGTTGTATCCATTTACCTGTAAATTAATTTAATTATTTCATTTTTTCTATGGTTGTAAATGTACCAGATTTTCTTTATCTGTTCTTCCATTCAAAGATATCTAGGCTGTTTATGATTTCTAGCTATTATGAATAGAGCAGCACTGAACATAGTTGATCAATTGTCTCTGCGGTAGAATGAAGTGTCCTTTGGGTATATGCTGAGAGTGGTAGAGCTGGATCTTGAGTGGCCTGTGGGTTTCCAGTGAGTGTCTGCTGGAGTTGGGGGCTGGAATAAAGCAGTGAGTTGGGGAAAGGAAGTTCGGAGGAGAAGATGGATGATAAGATTTTTAAAATAGGAAAATTAGAAATATCACAAAGTCCCAAAAGTAAATATATTTAAAGAAAGAGATCCAATCTTTTAATGAAAAAAAAGTCTCAGTAGGATCCTAGCTATCATATGAATGAAGCTTTTAAAAGCCTGGCAGCTCTTGACATTGGCCAGTGTCTTAGTCACTGTCCTATTGCTGTGAAGAGACACCATGACCAGGGCGACTCTTACAAAGAAACTCATTTAATTGGGGTGGCTTACAGTTTCAGAGATTTAGTCCATTATCAGTTGGCAGGACATGGCAGCATGCAGGCAGACATGGTGCTGGAGAAAGAGCTGAGAGTTCTACATCTTGATCAGCAGGCAACAGAAGGAGTCTGTGTCACACTGGCAAGACTTGAGCTTATGAGACCTCAAAGCCCACCTCCACAGTGACACACTTCCTCCAACAAGGCCACACCTCCTATAACGCCATTTCCTATGGAACACATAAGTCTGTGGGGGCCAGACCTATTCAAACCAGTACAGGCAGCGTGTGGTAAAAGAGGGATTCTCTTGCACTGTTTAGGAGAGTGTAAATTGACACCACTGCTTTGGATAACTGGTATTTGCTCGTGAAGTTGAAGATATACATACTCAATGACCCCAAAATTCCTTAGAAGAATGTGTGAAGGCAAAAGTTCCAACAACAGTATTGCCTGCAATATCCTTGGACTGGGTTCATGCCCGCAATAGTAGAATATATAAACTGTGGTATATTCATACAATGGAACAGTATATAGCAACAAAATGAAACCAGCTGACTCTCATAAACACAATTTTAAACAAAATAAGCCATGCTCAAATGAATACAGTATACATGATTCCATCTATATACTGTTTTGAAGACTATCGAGCCAAGCTACTGTGTCTAAACAGACTTTCGTACCTTGGTGGCATGTGAGTGCCATATTTACCAGGGTAGAGTAACCCTGTTAGGGAGAAAATGGAGTTGTGAATAAGAAGGGGTGCATGAGTTTGCTTCAGCAGAGCTATAGATACTGTCTTCCATGAACTGCACTGATTACCTGGGTGGCCAGTCCATAGGAATGATTAAAGTCCCTGTTCACACTTGGGTCTTCCCAATGGTGTTGCATTTCAGAATAAAAGGGCATAAAACAATACAGGTTTTATAAAAAAAAAATAGGTTTGGGAAGGAATACAAGAAGCCTTCTGGTGAAGGTCCACTCCATCTAGCATGTCAGAAGTCTTTCATCTCTGTTTACCAGAGGGGAAGTTGAACTGGAGAGCTTTTAGTGGCAAGTCCCCAGCAGTCAGTGGTAATAATCAGACCCAGGAATAGAGTCCAAACCGCCCACCTGTTGTAAATGTTCTTTCCAACCTACTTTACATTTTTCCCAGCACAGACACCAGCTCAGCTCCCAAAGAGTGAAGCACCGTGGTGCACAGGAGAGTTCTCCACATAGCCTGGATGGTCATGAGGGCAGGCAAGGAAGATTCTTTTCTAGGAGCCTAGCCCCACCTGATGATTCAGGCGGTGTACGGAGCTATGACTGATGTCCTAACCCTGAACCTCTAGAAGCTTCCAAGTGCTTCTGTGACTCTGGGTGGTGGAGTTGTTCCTCTTGCTCTGCCCAGCTCCATTCTCCCTGGCTGGCCCTTCTGGACCTACAAACCTGGTTAGAGAGACAGGCTCTCCTTGATTTAAAACCCTACTGCCCTTAGTGAAGAACACTACCTAAAAGATACAAAGTACATGCTCTGAGAGGGTAGGAAAGGGCTCTTGTCCATAGAAGCCCACATGTATCTAACTTCAGACATGACATCATGAGAATCTCAAGTGGTATTGACTGGTCACTAGTTGAATCTAGGAGGGCTTTTGAGGAGGATGGAGGTAAAGACGAGGCAGGGATGGCTGATGCCGAATAAGGTCTTGTCTCTTCCACAGGGTGGTCCATGGTCAGCATATAACCTTTGCAAGTCACTACTGCTGGGGGGAGGGAGATCTCAGTGTAGGCTAGCTGCTCTAGGAGATAAGACCTGAACTGAGTCTTGAATGGCATATGGGAAGATTTCCCAGCATAGTCAGTAGTAGCATTGTAAGGAAACTCCTGGCTGCTGATGGGACAGTCCTCAGCACAGTTTATGTGCAAGTATATCAAAACTTTCTCTTTAAAAAAAAAATTACATTTATTTATTTATTTATTTATTCAGGGGCACATGACACATAAGGAAGCCAGAGGACTGCTTGCTGGAGAGATAGTTTTCTCCTTCCACCGAGTGGATCCTGGGGATCGAATTCAAGTCCTCAAACTTGTCAGCAAGCACCTTTACCTGATTAGCTCTCTCACCACCCTAAGGCTCCCTTTCTGATGACATTTTGTGAAGTTTGTCTTAAAACTCCGTGAAGATTTGTGTGTATGTGTGTGTGTGTGTGGTGTGTATGTTCATGTGGATATGTGCATGAAGGTATTTAAGGGAAGTAAATGTGCGTGTGGAAAACAAAGGTTGATGTGGGATGTTTTCCTCAATCGCTCACCGCTTTATCCTTTAAAACAGCATGCCATCCTAAACACCGAGGATCTGTCTTCAGCACCCCACCGGTTTTTATGTGGAGGGTGCAGATCTGAACTCACATTCCCATGCTGACACTGCAGGTACTTTACCAACTACCTCCCCGGCCCCTGCATGAATCTTTTTATGGCTCCACTCACCCCACCCCACCGCCCATCCCAGCAGAGGCTCCTGCAGGATCGGGTTGTGCTTCTCCGTGGGCCTGAGCCTGAGCTGTGCTCAGCAGCTTCGCTGAATCCCCCTGTGACCATCAGGCCGTCAGCAGTGTTCTCCCGTGACCATCTGGGCTTTAGGTGATAGTTCCCCCAGATGCCCTGATTTTGCAGTTTTTACAGGCAGAAGTACATTATTTCATCCGGGCTGTCCCACAGCCCTAACCCTTATGGAATTGTTTGCCCCGCCCCCCATATTTTCGGCAACCAATGTAATTAATGTGCTGTCTAATGTGTTTTCCTGGAACTGTGATTATGCTCAAGGTATCTCAAAGCTTTTTACAGTAATTACTAGGAAAAGGCTTGGAGAGAATTAGCTGTGCATGTGGAGTGAGCTATAATCTGGCCCTTGGACACTCAGATATTAAAAATCACTCTGACTGTGTCTGCCGTCATTTGCATTTCCAAATTTTCAGGTTAGAGGGCCTTTCAATTGATTGAATAATGGGTTAATGGAATCCTCTCCCTAATTAAATCCAGATTGTCTCTTTGTGAAAGTACACACTTGACAGTCTCCAGCTGGATCATCCAAATTGTATTCTGAGGGGACCATGGGGGCTGCCTTGAAGAAGCCGCCGTCCTACCTGAGGGTAGAAACTCTGCAAGAGCGGGACCACTCAGGGGCTAGCCAGTTCCATTTATGGCTGTAACATGGGATTGGTAAGAGGGTCAGGCTCAGATTTGCAGGCTACCCACCCCCAAACCCCACCCTCCCACCCCAGTCCTGTGGCTGGAACAATGGCTGTCACTGCTATGCTGGGGGCTTCATGCTCCAGGATCCCCCTGTCTCTGTCCCTCACCCCGACACCAGACTTACAGATAGGTGGTGCTGTTTTTATGTGGCATTTTTCTGAGTATTCGGGATCCAGACTGGGGTCCTCACGCTTTCCTGGCAAGCACTTTTGAGCCGTCTCCCCAGCACCCTGTCCTATCTGGCTTTCTGTTACTGTGGGAGATGTCATCATCAAAAGTAACTTGGTGATCAAAGGGACAACTCATTGTCTGTGACCAAGAGACCAAGGAACTCGAGGCGGGAGCCTGGGGGCAGGAGTAATAGAGGAAAGCCGCTTACTGACTTGCTCCCTCTAGCTTGTCCTCAGCTGCTTTCTCAGACAGCCCGGGACCACCTGCCAAGGGTGGCACTGCCCTTAGTAAGCTGAGCCCTCTCACGTCAATCGACCATCCAGACAGTTCCCCACAGGCCAATCTGACCTAGGGGATTCTCAGATTGAGGTTCCCTCTTCCCAGGTGACTCTAAGGTGTATCAAGTTGACAATACAACTAACGAGTACACCACTTATTTTTGTTTTGAAACTGATGATCTTGGAGTCTAGGCTAAACAGAAGCTCACCTATGGCCAAGGACTTGGCCTTGAACTGCTGATCTTCCTGGTTCTTCCTTCCCTGAGGTAGGATTCTAGGCAAAAAATCACCATGTCTGAAAGAGCCTGGGTAGTCTATAACAAACAGAACTTTATTTCTTATGGTTCCACAGGCTGGGAAAGCAAGATTGAGGGGAGGTTCTTCTTGCTGCAGGGGAGTTCTTTATAGGGTCCCAGGGTAGTTCACACAGCACATGGTAAGGGGCTCATGAGAGATAATCAAACCCCTCAGGGACCTATTCATCTATGAATGCATTGGTCTATTTTTTCATTGATCCAGTAACCTCCTACAGGTTATACCTCCAAATACCTCTAACACAGGAATCTGTAGACTAAGTTTCCCAGCCATGAATTCTGAGGGCCATAGTCTAACCAGAGCATGGTAAGAAAAGCATCATGGATGTGCCCACTACAATGCTTAGATTAAAACATAACAAGTAGGATTTTAACATATGCTTAAGCTTACAAGTATGACAGCTGAAGCTTTCACCAGCCACCAGGGAAATAAAAATCAAAACCAAAAGGAGACATCCCTTCATACCCACTAAGATGGTTATGTTACTGGTGATAGCATAAAGTGGAAGAGCAAACAAGGAAAAGGTTGGCAGGTTCCCAAAAATGTTAAACAGAATTATCATGTGACGTAGCAAGTCCAGCCAAGAAATCTGAAAACATGCATTCAAACAAAAATGTATACATGAATGTTCAGAACAGCATTCAATGTAGCAGTCAGAAAGTGGGACAACACAGTTTCCTATGGGCAGATAAACCAAGTGAGTATGGCTGTATAACAGGATGCTAATTGTTAGATCACACATCCTCTGTCTGCTGCTCTGTCCTCCACACCAGCCATCCCCCCACCTCCTACAGTGTATCTCTTTCCCCCTCCGTTTCTTGACTTCCCTCCCTCTCCCTCCCTCCCTCTCCCTAACTACAGAGAGCTGCTCTGACCTTGAAACTCTCACAAAGACTTGAAACTTCTTCCTCCCCTTTGCAACTGTGAGAAAGTCCAGCTTCCTGGTGCCTAGACCCAAGACAGCCTTATCTAGCACCTGTCTCCATCCTAACTTATGGCATATAGGCTAAGTCACATAGTGTGGAACTTAAACCCCACCCCCCAGTCCTGTAAAAAGCCCTAAGAATCAGAAACCGCCTTTGTCCTATGGATAGAAGGCTCCCTCTCCCTTCAAGGGCCCATCCCGCTGTCTATGGTTTAACACTATAACTCGCCTAGTATTCTGGGAACTGAAAGGAACTGAAGGCTCTCTCCCTTTGGTACTCCTGTCACACTGCCTATGATGGCTGTCTCTTCTAAGGAAGCTCTTCCTGGATGTCTCACACTCCCACCTCAGGCCACGATGCTGTAACTTTGCTGATAGGGCTCACCTGAAGGGTAATTCTCATCAGCTTCCTTTCTGGGAACTTACAGCGTCTTCCATTGTTTATAACACTAACACTCTTATCCCGGGCCACCTTTTCTCATCACAGATGTTAGTGGGCAAGTGTTCTGCACAGATCTTAGCCTTCTAGGAAGATTACAGCCCAAAATGGGTGGTATGGTACAGTAGACCATTTCATTCTTGGCTCACCTTAACCAATCAAGGCACTCCATTCACAAACCAGACTGTTTTATGCCTGTGTTACCTGGTTATACAGAATGCCTCATTGGTATAACTGAGGTAGGTGCCATTGGGACACTTGAGGGTATAAATAGGTTGAGCTCTCCAGTTTTAGTTGGACACAATTTCAAATGCATCAGTTCTAGGTTATGATGGATTGCTGCTTGTGGCTCCTCACACTTGGGATTTGGTGAAAGTAACAAGATCCAACTTGGAAGGTCAGCGCTAGTCACACAGTACCAGATGCCCCATGGCCATGTACTCATTCTCTGCCAAGAACTAATGTAGAAATGATGGCTGCCTCTGGTATAGACACCAGCCCTTCTTCAGCATCTAATGTTTGGGCTGCTACTGTCCTAAAAGAACTTCTTGGAGATTCTGTGCAGCATCCTTACCCCATTTAGGTGAGCTCTGGGACAGCACTGCCTGAGGTAGCCGGGGCCAGCTGAGGAGCTCACTCTTACTCTAGGCTCAGCTTGAAACCAGCAGCCTTCCAGTTCATCTGATAAACAGAACTGAACAGTATTACCACCATGGTCTGTGCTGTCTCCAGAATCCAGCGACCTTCCAAGTATGACTGGGTTCCTTCTTAATGCTAAGGGCTGATAAGACACAATCATTTCCCCTTTACTTGATGAGACTATTCGAGCATCTCCCACACTGTTGAGCAGCTAAAATATTACTTCATTGGTGTGGGCGGCCTCTTAATTTTTTTTTGTAGGCGTTCTCATTTACTCTCTGGTTCCAGTGTCTTCCAGAATACTTGTCAGCTCCCCCTCCTAGATCTGATTAATGTGATTTTATCCATATGGTGGACCAGCATACACTTCTCCAGAATGTTGAGAAGATATATTTTTAGCTGTATTTGTTTGTGGCAGGGCTATATTGACAGGGAACAGAAGAGTTCCTCTGGCTGTAGAGCAATGGATGAGCACTGCTCTTGCCCTAGACAATTACAAACTGTTATTGACCTGCTTTACTAGCACGTTGAAAATAACACACTCACTAGCTCAGAAGGCATCACCAGTTACCAAAGGTTGTGTTGATCTGGTTAGCAAAAACACTAAGTTTGGGGGCTACAGAGATGGCTCAGTGGTTAAGAGCACTTGCTACTCTTGCAGAAGACCTGGGGAGTGTTCCCAGTGTCCATGTGGTGGCTCACAACCACATGTAACTCAAAGGGATCCAATGCCCTCTTCTGACTTCTGTGAGCACTGCACGTATGCACACAAGGCACTTATTATATACATGTAGGCAAAACATTTATAACATAAAAATCAGTACATTAAAAAAATTAAATTCTTAGTTTGGCACAACAGCTGAGATTGTGACTACCACTCTCTGGAACTTTTATTAGCCCACCAACTGATTTTAAGCTCTTAAGAGTGGTGCTAATCTCTACTACTCTACCCAAGATTCAGTCTCACTCCAACTTGGGTGGGAGGTAGCTTAAGGAGCTTCCATTTTTGATTTTCATATTGCAATGACTCTTATCTCACAAGCCAGGAAAACTGCTACCAGCTAGATCCATCTCAACTCTGCAAGCAAGAGCCGGGAAAATGAGTTTGGACTAGAAATCCATGTAACTCTTGACTTCTAGAAACCTCCCCGACTCTAAGCAGAAGGACAGTGACAGTATTTTGTATCAGCTCAGACCCCTCATGCCCAACAGCTTTCAAAACATCTAGATGTCTCCATGATTAACGCCACTCTGATAAATGTCTCTAGGACCATTTTGGGAATGAAGTGAGGACACCAGGTCTCTTTGGGGGAAGGGGTGAGGACACCGGGTCCCGGTGAGGGAAGGAGTGAGGACATTGTAGGGGATCTTCTTTTAAAGTAGCCTACTTCCCTTAAATCAAGTCCTTGAAACTCGCCCCAGGCCTGGAAATTTGATGTGAAATTATGACACTTTTCCATTGTAATCGACCTTCTACTCACCTCCTCTTGGTTGCTTTTGATCACACAGGTAAGCGGCCTTCTCATTGGCCATCCACGTCTCTCACCCCTAGAAACAGCACTGCTCTGGATCCCTGAGGTTTCGGGCTTTGATTTCCTTGCAGTCTTGTTGTGAGTCGTGGTAATTACACCTACCCAGACTTTGACAGGTGAGGCCCTGTCCCTTGATTTGTGCCTGTCCAGAATTCCATCATCTCATTGACACTAGGGACCCTGGTTTTGCAGAACATCTCTAACCATTAACCCTGGACCAAAGGCAGCCTCCACCGAGCAAACTCACCAGCACATTCCTTGTTACTTTAATGAGAAAAGTGTCCGCTGAAATTTCCCATGGAACATAATCAGATGGAGGGTTCTCTGGTTTTACATAATACATTCCCTCTGGCATGCTTAGCGCTCTGAGGCTTCTGACCGCCTCCTCAGTACTCTGCTAAGATATCTCAACTTTATTTCCCACAGACCGTCCAGGTTCCAAGCTTCAAGGAGCTATTCTACGTAAGCATCAGGTCCAATTAGCCTTACCAAGATGCTAATCCAAACCCATAGAGGTGGGTGGTGGTTAATCTTGATTATCAGCTTGGACCTGAAAGCAGCTAAGAGAAATACCTCTGAGTTCTCCATTTCTGGGCAGGAAGACCTTCCTCTAGAGTGGGCAGTGAGTGCCTTCCGGCAGTGAGTATGGGGAGGGCTGGGATAAAAACAGAGCTGTTTCCTTGCCTTGCATATTACTGTTGAGTGTGTCTGTCCCTCCGGCAGGATCCTTTTTTTAAAAAAGAGATTTATTTATTTTAATTCTATGTGTGTAAATGTTTTGCCTGTGTGTGTATGTCTGTGTATCACGTGTGTACAGTGATACACTGTGTACAGTGCCCAATGGAGGACAGATGGTGGCATCTCCCTTAGAACGGTACTTACAGACCGTTGTGAGCAGCCATGTGGGTGCTGGGAATTGAACCTGGGTCCTCTGGAAGAGCAGTGCTCCTGACTACTGAGCCATCTCTGCAGCCCCCACAGCAGCCGCTCTTTGTTGGCACCACACTCCAGCTTCTTCGGGTTCAGCCATGGATTCCAGTGGTCCTGTGGGAATCCTCCAGGTCTTCAGCTCCAGACTGTCAGTGAGGTATCCAGCTTTGTAGATTCGCACCCCCCCTCCAGCATGCAGCCATCTCTGTACTATGCAGCCCCCACTGTTGTGTGAGCTAGTGAAACAAATCCTTTGTATAGGTTACATTCCTTCTATCAGTTTGGTTTCTCTAGAAAGCCCTAGGTATCTCCATACCATGAAGTTTTCTGTATCTAGCGTATGGTTTGCCTTCCTTGGTCCAGCAAGCTCAGAAGCCATGCCCATAAATGTTTTCCCACATGTGAGTCATGTCCTGCAATGCTTTTGGTTATTTATTCCAACCTTGCCTCACTGGAGCCATGCTGAAGCCTGACCCTCGCTATCAGTCTAGAAGCAGGGAGAGGAGGTAGTGGGGGGTGGCTCTCTTTTGTATGGGGGAAGGGGTACATCTGCTGGCTCAGAAGGATTCAGGTTTCTTCTCTTAAAAATCAAAACTTAGCATAGGGCCCGGGCTCCAAAAAGTCAGCTCATGCACTAAGGACAGGTCCCGGTCCCACTGCCTGGGGGCCTCCCAAACAGTTCAAGCTAATCGACTGTCTCACTTATCCAGAGGGCCTGATCCAGGAGTCCTTGCCCTGGAGAAGGTGGGAAATGGGGGGTGGATTGTGGTGACGGTGGAGGGCGGGAGGAGGGAGAACAGGAGAATCCGTGGCTGATATGTAAAATTAAATTAATTATAAAATTAAAATAAAATGAATCAAAACTTAGCTGGTTGGTAGTGGTGCACACCTTTAATGCCAGCACTCAGGAGGGAGAGGCAGGTGGATCTCTGTGAGTTCAAGGCCAGCCTGGTCTACAGAGCGAGTTCCAAGACAGCCAGGGCTGTTACAGAGAAACCCTGTCTTGAAAAGCAAAAGAAAAAAAAATAAAACTTTTTTTTAAAAGATGGGTATAAGTGTTTTGTCTGCATGTATGTCTGTGTACCACACACATGCCTGGTGCCTGTGGAGGCCAGAAAAGGGTGTCAGATCCCTTGGATTGGGGTTACAGATGGCTATGAGCCACCATGCAGGTGCCAGAAACTGAACCTGGGTCCTCAGCAGGAACAACCAGTACTCTTAGCCACTGAGCCACCCCTCCAGCCTGCTTTCAGGTTCTTTTTTTTTTTTTTTTT
>CABHPQ010159504.1:0-19268 GCA_902168405.1 Peromyscus aztecus
TTTAAATGTACATGAGAGGATACTATTAAAATGAAATCAAAGAATTCTCATATTCCATAAAACACATTGGTAAATACTGATGAAATTTGCTATTCAACCCTGTGTGGGGTGGAGTCAGAGCCTCTGCATACAAGCTGACCCATCAGAATCATCTGGAATGGAAACCATGCTCTATCTCTACTCTCTCATATTCCTGTATGATCTAGGATGGTGAATGAGTCTTGATACAAAGTCTGACCATATAGGAGGGTCTAAAATGGATGCTGTAGTCTCAGTGCTCCTCCCCCCTCACACAGTAGTCTGTGATGGCAGTGTGATCTTTGTTCTCTCCTAATGTCACATTATGATCTTGGTTAGAGTCTTGGTGCTCTTCTGATGTCATGTCATGATTTGTGATATGGGCTGGAATCTCAGTGCTCTCCTTTACCCCACATCATGTTCTTGGTCGAAGACTGGCATCTCAGGGCTCTTCTTGAGATGATCTAGGTTGGCAATGAAGTATTGGTGTGAAGGTTGACCTCACTACATTAATCTACCTTGAAAAGTTCATTTTTCCAATTCCATTCTTTTGGCAGAATTTGCTGAGTTCTTTCTTCACTTCTATTTCCTATCAAGGGGTGACCAAATTGAGATAATTCATCATATTCCCAATAATCCTTTTTTTTGTGAATGAATGTCCTTCATAGTTAATGTTGCATACTTCCATCCTGGTCAATTATTTGGTTGCTTTGAAGTATAGTCATGGAATAATGGAGGATAGATGATTCATTTGTTCTCTTTACAAGTTTGAACTAAATAAATTAATCCCTGAAAATCACCAATGAGTTAATTTGGGTACCTTGAAACCAAAGAGTTTATTTTAGCCACATTCTTGTATATGTTTATTTTTATTATTGATTTGCTTTATTTTGTTTTTTATTCTTTTATCTTAACAAAGTATATAAGACCATTATAAGCTATATAGTTTACAAAAGATTTCTCTCAGTCTATGCACTGTCTTTTCATTCATATCATAATGCTTGTCTGCTCATTCTCACAATAAGTTTTCTTCTATTGTTTTGTTGTTGCAGTTTCTTATTTGTTTCATTGCTGCTATTGTTGGCTTGATTTTTGTTTCATTGGTTCTATTTTATATGTATGTTATAATTTACATTTGAGTTTATGCTCTTTGCTGGTAAATTTTCATATGCTATCTTTGATCATTGTTCATACATTGAAAAAAAATATTTTACAAATTAGTCTTTGAAGCTGTGGCCTTAATAACTTCAATTTGTAGTTCTCCCATGTTGCTTGTAGATTTTGTAGGTTCTTGATAGATACTTGTGTTTCCTGTCCTTCTTTTACATGTTATATATTTCTTTATCTTACCTGATTATATTGGCTTAAACCTATACAATATGACTGTAGATGGTAACAATGGGCATCATTGCTTGTTCCTGACTTCAAGTTTGTTTTGTTTTGTTTTCTGTGTATAGGTCTTTTTGCCTGAATATATGTTTGTTCACCATTTGTGTATCCACTATCTATTAAGGCCAGAAGACCCAATCTACATTTCTGGAATAAATGCCGTAATCCCCCCCCCTTTTTTAATGTTGTTAGGATTATTTTTGCTAAATGATGGTTACATTTTTGGCATGTTTCTGAAAGATATTGTCCTGTAATTTATACTTTCTTCTGCATTTTTATTGAGGGGCAGGCAGTAGTAATTGCACTAGGTATCAAAATGATGGTGGCCTTATAGAGTGAGATGAGAAGTGGGTCCTCTTCATAATTTTTCTGTAAAAGGCTATATATAAAGGCAAAACTTATTCTTCATGCACTTGGTAAAGATCTCTATTAAAATCATCAGAGCTGTTTATTGCTCCTATAGTGCTTATAACAAAGAATGATCCTTAACAGAATTGTGCTAGCCATAATTTTTCTGTTTACTTGAAAGAATTTTGGTAGGTTATGTCTTTCAAAAAAGTTTCTACTCAGACTCGTTTCCCTTACTGTAGAAAACCTCTGAAGACTTATTTGTCATGAGCATAGTACTCTGGCTTTTTGGAACAGTAACTATGCAGTTCCTTCCTGAGCTTTGAGGTTATTTCTTCCAGTCTTGTTCATGGGATTATTCACGTGGCTTTCCTTAGTTTCTTCATGCATATGTGCTGCCTGGAATTCAGCTGAAGGCTCTGCCTCAGTTCATTAAGACTTTCTACCTATGTAGTTACCTGATCTGTGCTCTTTACCCTGAAATCTCATTCTCCACAGTGAGATTGAGAGATTTAGTCCACAGGACTCACCTTGTTTCTCTTCCCTCAAAGTATTTTTACACCTTGAGATTCAAAGACTCGAAATATTTAAAACTTTGGAACTTTGTTTTTTTTTTTTCTTTCTTTTTTTTTTTTATCTTTCCACTTGAAGGGGTAAATAGGATTTGTTTTGCTTCATCATGTTTAGAAGTATATGTTCAAGGCCAAATACACTTAGTACAGAAGGGTCATTTGTATTTCTTCAATAAAAAATACTGTCTCAAGCTGGGCAGTGATGGCACATGCCTTGAATCCCAGCACTCGGGTGGCAGAGTCAGGCGAATCTCTGTGAATTCGAGGCCAGCCTGGTCTACAGAGCAAGATCCAGGACAGGCACCAAAACTACACAAAGAAACCCTGTCTCGCCAGGCGGTGTTGGCGCATGCCTTTAATCCCAGCACTCGGAAGGCAGAGGCAGGTGGATCTCTGTGAGTTCGAGGCCAGCCTGGTCTCCCAAGCGAGTTCCAAGAAAGGCTCAAAGCTACACAGAGAAACCCTGTCTCGAAAAACCAAAAAAAAGAAAAAGAAAAAGAAAAAAGAAAAAAGAAACCCTGTCTCGAAAAAAATTTAAAAAAAATACTGTCTCACTTAACTCACACTGTGTTACTCTGCTCTGAAATCATCAACTTAATAAAACACAAACAAAGGATATATTAGACAAATAAATTAGAATTTATCTTAGGATATAATTTTTATGTGTTCATTATTTATCAATATTCCAAATTATTTGATTGTTACTACAGATAAATACTCCCTCAGTTGAAATGAGAAATCTTTTAAAATTGGAAATTGGGGTTAGGTGGATTACATGAAGGTTCAAATATGATCATTAAAACATTAATTTATATTGGTAATATTAACATTGTCAATATTGTCCTTTATTTCATCTCTAAAACTATTTTAAATGTTGTAAAAGCATAATGTTTGAAAATGTATTGTACATGTATAGTTATAGCTATAATTAAAAACAAACTGGTTTTAATTTGCTTAGGATCTTACTTGTTCTTTGAAAGACATTCTGAGGTAAGAGGGCTGTTATTTTGCTCTCTAGTAAAGAAAAAAGCTGTGATGAAGAGTCACATCCTGGTAAATGATGCCTTCTTTACTGTTAGTATTGAAGTTCTTCGTCTGAAAATGACCTGGCAGGCACTGTGAGTCAATTTCTATACAAAAAAAAAAAATCAAATCAAATGATTAGTGCAGAGACTAAAGTCTAACTGAAATTGAGCAAGGATTCTCAGTTTTATAATTTGATGCTCAAGGAAGGATAACTTAGGAATGAAGCTATAATCAAAGACTTTTGGTTGATGTCCTCACATTTAAAGAACTTACACTTTCAGCAACATAGCAGGATATAAGATCAACTCAAAAAAATCAGTAGCCCTCCTATATACAACTGACAAACAGGCTGAGAAGGAAATCAGAGATACATCACCCTTTAAAATAGCCACAAATGATATAAAATACCTTGGGATAACACTAACCAAGCAAGTGAAGGACCTATATGACAAGAACTTCAAGTCCCTGAAAAAAAGAAATTGAAGAAGATGTCAGAAAATGGAAAGATCTCCCATGCTCATGGATAGGCAGGACTAACATAGTAAAAATGGTAATTTTACCAAAAGCTTTCTACAGATTCAATGCAATCCCCATCAAAATACCAACAGAATTCTTCACAGACCTGGAAAGAATAATACTCAACTTCATATGGAAAAACAAAAAACCCAGGATAGCCAAAAGAATCCTGTATAATAAAACAACCTCTGGAGGCATCACCCCTGACTTCAAGCTCTACTATAGAGCTACAGTAATAAAAACAGCTTGGTACTGGCATAAAAACTGACTTGTGGACCAATGGAATCGAATTGAAGACCCTGACATTAATCCGCACACCTATGAACATATAATTTTTGACAAAGAAGCCAAAAGCATACAATGGAAAAAAGAAAGCATCTTCAATAAATGGTGCTGGCATAACTGGATATCAACGTGCAGAAGGCTGCAAATAGATCCATATCTATCACCGTGCACAAAACTCAAGTCCAAGTGGATCAAAGACCTCAACATAAATCCAGTTACACTGAACCTGCTAGAAGAGAAAGTAGGAAGTAGTCTTGAACGCATTGGCATAGGAGATCACTTCCTAAATATAACACCAGTACCTCAGACACTGAGAGAAACAATCAATCAATGGGACCTCTTGAAACTGAGAAGCTTTTGTAGAGCAAAGGATACGGTCAACAAGGCAAAGCAACAGCCCACAGAATGGGAAAAGGTCTTCACCAACCCCACATCTGACAGAGGACTGATATCCAGAATATCTAAGGAACTCAAGAAATTAGACATCAAAATGCCCAACAGTCCAATTAAGAAATGGGCTATAGAACTAAACAGAGAATTCTCAGCAGAGGAAACACAAATGGCTGAAAGACATTTAAGGAATTGCTCAACATCCCTAATCATTAGGGAAATGCAAATCGTTAAATAAGTCAAAACAATCAAAAAACAAACAAAATAAAAATGTGAAGCCTTTAAACATGATACTGTGAATTTACAAGGTGTTTGGTCAGTAATAGAGTACCATGTGGGGTCCAACATATTAAGAATGTTCTTTCATGCCTCACCTTGCCAACTTGACCTATGCTGATAACTTATCTATTTAGAAAAGTAGCATTTTGTTATTGAACGTTGATCTCTCTAGCCACAACCTGAGAAGATAGCTTTTCTTTCATGTAGAAATGCATAGTGAATTTAACATTTTGATCCTAAAATCAGTGTGAAATATTCTAAAATGTTTGTAATGAAAGGAATACGTCACTATACCATTGCCAATTGCAGCAGCTCACAATTATGGAAGGTTTTTCCTGGACCAGAGAGTGTGCAAAGCATGTTATAGATATCATTTCAGGACAGTACATGGCCAGAACTTTCATCTTGCAGTCAGAAGATGCCACAGTGGGCGGGGTTATACCACAATGAGTAGATCAAGGAAGACAGGTTCTGAAGTCTAGATTCAAATCAAGGCATCAACCTCTAATCTAAGTAATTCTAATACCTGAATCCTCATATTTTTATTTTTGTAAAATGGGGCGAGTGTGGTTTTCAGCTTCATAATGTTTTTATGAGATTTAATTTGCTAATATGCATAAAGCATATTTGGTTTATGGATGAATGGTAGATTGGGTTTTGTTTTCTTGCATTTTGTTCTGTTTTAGTTTCTCCATTCTGCTAGCTAAAATTCTGAGCATATTTCCCAACCTTTCTAGACCTTGACCTCCTTATTAAAATGGGGATGATAATGTCTAGTGCCATTCCAGTATTGTATTAAATCAGATAAAGCATAAACTGGAAGACATTACAGGCATTTCATTCATATTGCCATTTCATTTTCTTTCACTTTCTGTTTATTTTTCACTCAAATATCAGTAAATTACTAAGACATGCTCTGAAAGAATATGCTGGAATAAATTACAATTCCAGGAAAACTGTGCATTTTATCACTAAGAGCAGTTATCTCCCTTGGGCTGTTCATGCTTTACATCAGCAGCTTCCCTGGAGTCATCAGACTTGACAGCACAGGGCTATGTGGATTAGTGTCAGCAATCTTGAAGGTGCAGTGGACTGTAAGACACCTGGGACCCATCTTCTCGTCCTCTCACTCACTAGACAGCAAAGAACAGCATTCCCAGATGTTCAGCTGTGCAATACCCACTAGGCCTTAAAAGATTACAAAAGGGATCAATATAAGTTCCTTCCTCGTGACAGTTAATAAGGAGCAAGGGAATAGAGAGGCATATCCTGTTGAAGTAAGTGGGCATTATGGGAAGACCTGAAATAATTAAACTATTTTTGGCTGAGAGATCCTAAAGCCTATGTTCACTGAAATACCCTTGAACATCTTCTCTCTTTCCTCACCTGGGTATACCTTAGATGTTCCTAAGTTCAAAAGTGTTCAAGGAATTACAAAGAGTCATTCCTTGACGATGAACCGAAATTACTTATTCCAAACTACTATGTTAAATGCTCTGATCAATGGGAATATGTTGTTTAGTATACATACTTAGTATTCCACATACAACTCCTTAAACTTACCCAATGCAAACATTAGTATTACAGACATAAGGGTACTTGATTTCACAAGATCTTATTTTACTCACAAACATATTAAATGATGCTTTTAGTTTTTGGTTATGGTTGAAATGAGATACTAAAAGGAGTTGCAATTTGTGCACCAAAGTATTGTGACTCGTCAGAGTGTCAGTTCTTTACATGGCATAGAAATGCCAGACTGACAAACTGCAACCATAAGTTGAATGAGACTCAGTTGGCAATGATTGTAAGAATTTTCTTTTTTTTTCTTCCAATTGTTTGTTTGTCTTTTCTTCCATTTCTTTTTTTATTAAGAAAATTTTTTCATTCATTTTACACACCAAAGACCCCCCTCGGCTCCAAAAAATCCACTCATGCACAAGAGATGGATTCTTATCCTACCACCAGGGGTCCCCCAAGCGGATCATGCTACACAATTTTCTCCCCATGTAGAGTCCCTAGTCCAGTCCCATGCAGGCTCCACAGCCATTGATCCAACTTTCATGAGTTCCCACTAGTTTGGTTTGGTCATCTCTGCAGGTTTCCCCATCATGATCCTGATGCACTTGCTCATAGAATCCCTCTTCTTTCTCTTTGACTGGACTCCTGGAGCTCTATCTGGTATTTGGCTGTGGATCTCTGCATCTGCTTCCATCAGTCATTGGAGAAAAGCTCTGCGATGACAGTTAGGGTATTCACTTGTCTGATCACTGGGGTAAGCCAGTTCAGTTCAGGTACCCTCTCCACTATTTCTAGTAGTCCAAGCTGGGGTCATACTTGGGGATTCCTGGGAACTTCCCTAACACCAGGTTTCTCTCTATCCCATGATATCTCCCTCCATCATGGTATCTCTTTCATTGCTTTCCCACTCCATCCTTGTTCTAGCTTGACCATCCCATTCCCTTATGTTCTCATCCCCTACCCCATACCCTCCATTGCCCACCCCTCATTCCGAGTTTACTCATGGAGATCTCATATATTTCCCCTTCCCAGGGCGATCCACGCATCCCTCTTTGGGTCTTCCTTGTTTCCTAGCTTCTCTGGAGTTGTGGGTTATTGTCTGGTAATCCTTTGCTTTACATCTAGTATCCATTTGTGAGTGGGTATATACCATGTTTGTCCTTCTGAGTCTGGGTTACGTCACTCAGGATGATATTTTCTAGTTCCCTCCATTTGCTGCAAATTTCATGATGTCATTGTTTTTCTCTGCTGAGTAGTACTCCCTTGTGTATATGTACCATATTTTCTTAAGCCATTCTTTAGTTGAGGGGTATCTAGGTCATTTCCAGGTTCTGGCTATTATGAATACTGCTGCTATGAACATAGTTGAGCAAGTGTCCTTGTGGTATGATTGAGCATTCCTTGGGTATATGCCTAAGAGTGGTATCATTGGGTCTTGAGGAAGATTGATTCCTAATTTTCTGAGAAACTGCCACACTGATTTCCAAAGTGGCTGTACAAGTTTGCACTCCCATGAACAGTGGAGGGGTGTTCCTCTTGCTCCACAACCTCTCCAACATAAGCTGTCTACAGTGCTTTTGATCTTAGTCATTCTGACAGATGTAAAATGGTATTGCATAGTCATTTTGATTTGTATCTCCCTGATGACTAAGGATGCTGAGCAATTCCTTAAATGTCCTTTGGCCATTTGAGATTCTTCCTTTGAGAATTCTGTTTAGCTCTGTAGCCCACTTTTTAACTGGATTGTTCACTATTTTGATGTCTAGCTTCTTGAGTTCTTTATATATTTTGGAGATCAGCCCTCTGTCAAATGTGGGGTTGGTGAAAATCTTGTCCCATTCTGTAGGCTGTCATTTTGTCTTATTTACCATGTCCTTTGCCTTACAGAAGCTTCTCAGTTTCGGGAGGTCCCATTTATTAATTGTTGTTCTCAGTGTCTGTGCTACTGGTATTATATTTAGGAAGTGGTCTTCTGTGCCAATGTGTTCAAGAGTACTTCCTACTTTCTCTTCTATCAGGTTCAGAGTAAGTGGTTTTATATTGAGGTCTTTGATCCACTTGGACTTGAGTTTTGTGCATGGTGATCGTTATGGATCTACTTGCAATCCTCTACATGTTGATGTCCAGTTATGCCACCACAATTTGTTGAAGATGCTTTCTTTTTTCCATTGTACAGTTTTGGCTTCTTTGTCAAAAATCAGGTATTCATAGGTGTGTGTATTAATGTCAAGGTCTTCAGTTAGATTCCATTGGTCTATATGTCAGTTTTTATGCCAATACCAAGCTGTTTTTATTACTATAGATCTATAGTAGAGCTTGATTGTAAGAATTTTCAATATACAAAGATGTTTCAATGGTTCTGATTGCATAAATCATCAATTCATAATAACATTGCCACAAGATTAATGTATCTAGAATGGCTATTTAATTTCAAAACATTTTACCAGTGTTAATTCATTATACCTCTTACACTTGCCTTAGGATAAGGGGTTCAGTATCATTTACATATTATTCAGTGGTCCACCATTTCTTTTCTTTTAAACCCCCAAACACTCCTTGTGGTTGTATTGTGTTCCCCAAAATATATCAAGTACCCTAATAAATTTATCTGTGGTCAGAGAACAAAACAGCCACTAGACAGACATAGAGGCCAGAAAATGGTGGCACACACACACACACACACACACACACACACACACACACACCTTTAATCTTAGCATTCCAGAGGCAGAGATCCATTTGGATCTCTGTGAGTTTAAAGCCACACTGGAAACAGCCAGGCATGGTAACTCATGCCTTTAATCCCAGGAAGTGAGCCTTTAATCCCAGGAAGTAATGGCAGAAAGCAGAAAGGTATATAAGGCATGAGGATCAGGAACTAGAGCAGGTTAAGCTTTTAGGCTTCTAGCAACAGTTCAGCTGAGATCCATTTGGATGAGGACTCAGAGGCTTCCAGTCTGAGGAAACAAGATCAGCTGAGGAATTGGCGAGGTGAGGTGGCTGTGGCTTGCTCTGCTTCTCTGATCTTCCAGCATTCACCTCAATACTTGGCTCCGGGTTTGTTCTTGTTAATAAGACTTTTAAGATTTGTGTTACAACCTCTCCTTCCAAATTCACTCATTAGCTTCCATTCAATTGAGAGTGACATCCTCTTTTCCCCCCAATATACTCTGAATTTTCTTGTAGTGTCTATTTCTCTAGATACTGGATATGCTTATGGATATGCTGAGTTTCCTAGATGTTGTGAATGAAAATTCCTGGAAAGAAGCTGTATCTGCAACGATTGATGTAAACTATGTCTACAAATGCTGACGGGATGATGAGAACTTTAGTGATATGGAGAGGATGAGATGTTGCAGATCAAGAGCCTAATTATCTTGGGCTACCACTAGCCCACAATAGATAGCTATTGCTGGCCCACCTCTGTGTTTGAACTGAGACTAACAGATAACAAACCCTTTGGAATATATTAACTTAAGAAACCCTAGTTTCCAGCAACAGAAGAGCCATTGACACTGACAGCATCAGAGACTTACAGATGCACTTTCTCTACTTGGCTATGACTTACTTTTCTGATATTTCTACTAATGTATTTGAAAAGTATAATGATTTATGACTTTGTTGTTGTTGTTTTTGTAATGCTATGAAAACTTCATGAAACCACTTCTACATTTGAACATGGGATTTGGGGGTAACCTGAATCTGTGTTCCCCAGCCACGGTCATTAATGTTTGGCTTCAGAATAAACTATCATCTATTCTCCCTTTTGAAGTGGGAGCTGTGCTTATGCCTCAACAACATTAGAGGCTTAGAAGGAAAATGTAATCATGCACATTGTGCAATAGCGACCCTACTGCTACATGCGGGCATCCAGTTAGACCAGCACCATATGTTGAAGATGCTTCCTTTTTTGCATTGTATATTTCTGGCTTCTTTATCAAAAATCAGGAGTCCATAGATGTGTGGAATTATGTCCGTGTCTTTGATTCAATTCTATTGATCTGTCTGTCTCTTTTTATGCCAATACTATGTGCAATGAAAACTCCACGGAATCTATGAGAGTGACCCTAGCAAAGACTATTATTAGTATTGGGGGACAAGGAGCCTGAAACAGCCATCCTATGTAACCAGGTAAGACTTCAAATGGAGGGATTGTGACACCAACCTAGCTGCAAAACCTTCAACCTACAATTTGTCCTACCTTCAGAGTGTTCTGGGACCAGAGCATAGCAGAATTGTCATCAAAGAGACCAGAGAGACTTCATCCAACAACTGATGAGAGCAGTTGCAGAGTCCCACAACTAAACATAGGGAAAATGTGAGAAGTCCTGCAGATGAAGAAGAGATCAATGGAATCAGAGGACTCAGGGACACTGTGAGAATCAACTGACCAGGTCACAAGGGGGCTCACAGAAATCAAGGAGCTCATAGGCCTCTGAATATATGTTATGGCTGAGTAGCTTGGCATTCTTGTTGGATTCCTAAAAGTGGGAACTGGGACTGGGGGGAGAGGGCAGTGGGCAGATGCTATCTCTCACTCTTTTGCCTACTGGTGGGACAGTTTTCCTTCTACTGGGTTGCCTCATTCAGCCTAGATGTGATGGTATGTGCCTGGTCTTATTTTAGCTTGTTATGCTGTGTTTGGTTGCTGTCCCTGGGGGGCCTGCTCTTTTCTGAGTGAAGGCAGGGAGGGAGTAGATCTGGGGGAGAAGGGAAGTGAGGGGAGAGACAGGGGGAGGGGATGGAGGGGAAAGTGCAGTTGGGATGTAATATGGGAGAAAAGAATAAAAAAATATGGTTATCTACAGCAAGCCAGATTTGTGTCCTTCTTGAAGCTGAGCAGGGCATTCCCTCCTGCAGTTTTCAGGGTGATCCTTTTTCTCTGGGCCATCTGTGGTAAGTGGCATGCAGTGCTTTTCCCTAGTGAGAAGGAAGTCAATAGGCTGTATTTTACTGTGACAGCTCAGCCATTTGACTTGAGCCTTATTACACTTGATGGCTACTTTTAGGAATGCCATTTTCAATTGTTTATTTTTTCATGCTTCTTGTCAGTTCAAACTACAGAAAGCAAAAGGAGAACCCTGAATTTACTAATGTGTACACAGAATATGGAAAGCACTTCATCAAGCATGGGTTGAAGACTATGTACCAGTAAGGAAGTGAACCGATATTTACTGCATGCCAATTAGGTAAAAAAGCATCCTGAAAAACAGTATGAGAATGGAAAAACGAATAAAATGAGCATACACTAAGAGTTCATGCATGGGCATCATCTCCAGAGAATAAGAAACATGTACGAGAATTATATAATATATATTATATATATATTACTTTTAAATATATATTACTTTTAAAAGGAGACTGTAAAGGATGCCCACATTATACAACAAGGGCAAGGGATAAGGATGTCATTCCTTTCAAGAAGACAATACTGGTGTGCTTGTCAAGCACTGGTTGACTTTGTCATCAGGGGTACTTCTAATCATTTATGCAAAGAAATCTGTATTGAGTAGGTATTTTAGTTATTTATATTTCTATTGTTGGGCTATGACATCAAAACCAAGTAAAATTTTATAAGAAATGGCTTATTGAGGGCTTATCATTTCAGAGATAAGTCCATAACTATCATGTCAAGGAGCATGGCAGCAGACTGGCAGGCATACCACTGAAGAAGTAGCTGAGAGTTCACATTTTAAGATAACAACCATAAGACAGAGGGAGCTAACTGGGAATGGCATGGGGTTTTGAAACCTCAAGTCTTACCCCCAGTGACACACCTCCTCCAACAAGGCCATACCTCCCAATCTATCCCCAACAATTCTATCAACTTTGGACCAAGCATCCTAATACATGAGCCTATGGAGGTTATTCTCATTTACACTACCAAATTCCATTCTCTGGCACTCATCAGCTTATGGCTACCTTATTTCAAAAAGAATTTAGTTTAGGAATCCCCATAGTTTTTCACAATCCCAGTTTCAAAGTCAAAAGTCTCTTTTGAGACTCAGAACAATTTCTTACTTGCAATCTCCTGTAAAATATAAGAACAAATTACACACTTCCAACACACAGAGGCAGAGATTATACATATACATCACTATTCCAAAAGGGAGGAATTGGGGGCATAGGGAGGAAATAATGAACCAAGTAAAACTGAAACCTAGTATGGCAAACCACAAATCTTGTAGGTCTGATACCAAAGGGCTTGCATGAGTCTGTTCTTCCAAATTTGCTGACCGAGACATACTTCTCTCTCTTGGGTTTGTTACACACCCTGTATTCAGCTCTCTTTCATTGGTATCATACAGTTCTGGCATATCTAACATCTTGGGTTCTCTAACACAGTCCAGGCTTTACTTCCATAGCTTTATGTAAGTGGCCTCTCAAGGCCTCCATGCAGGGATTTCCCTACCATGTACCTGGTCTCAGTGGCTTAGTTAGAGTTTCTATTGCTATGAAGAGAAACCATTACCATGGTAGCTCTTATAAATAAGGAAACATTTAATTGTGGCTGGCTTGCAGTTCAGGTGTTTAGTCCATTATTGTCATAGTGGGAAGCATGGCAGCATGCAGACAGATGTGGTGCTGGAGAGGTAACTGAGATTTTTACATCCAGATTAGCAGGCAGCAGGAAGAAAATGAGACACGGAGTCTATCTTGAGCATTTGAGAGCTCAAAGCCCACCTCCAGTGACACACTTCCTCCAACAAAGCCAAACCTACCCCAACAAAGCCACACCTACTAACAATGCTACTCCCTATGGGCCTATTGGGGACATTTTTCATTCAAACTACCACAGGGGCTCTCCTTAGAGAAGAAGATTCTACAACTCCGTAATAATGCATTCTCCATGACTCTTAAGCCATAATCACATGGCTGATGATGCCAAGTTCACTTGTCACCTTGGAATGGAACTTGGCCCCCATCTTGAGTTACATTTGCATACATTTTCTTTGTTGCTTCATTTTAGGAAAAGACAATTACTTAGGTTTTCCTTCTAACTTTTTACAAGTTAGAAGCTTACTTGTAAGGGTGAGATCTTTCCCTTAGGGTACTACTCTGTTTATTCCATTTCACATCAGACCTTGTATTATCTATTTCAGCATAAGCCTTGGTTTCAACATTAAATTTACTGGAGAAATCAATTTCAACATTGATTTCTTTTCAAACTATACATTTGGTATTTCTTTTTGTCCCATGTGGTGGTTTGAATGAGACTAGCCAAGATAGGCTCATATATTTGAATGTTTGATACCCAGTTGTTGGACTGTTTAGGAAGGATTAGGATGTGTAGATTTGTTGGAGAAGGTATATCACTGGGTGTGGGTTTTGAGGTTTTAAACACCTATGACAGGTGTTTTTGTTGCTTTTTCTGCCTGTGGATCAGGATGTGATTTCTCAGCTCCATATAATCCTCCAGCACTATGACTGCCTGCCTGCCACCACATTCCCTGCCATGGTGACCATGGACTATTCTCTAAAACTATAAGCAAGACTTGAATTAAATGCTTTATTTTATAATTGCTTTGGTCATGGTGTCTCTTCATAGTAATAGAACAGTAACAAAGATACCTCACTTGATCTTTCTTATTTTTCTTATATTTATAATTGCTCTCCATCAGTATAACTTTCAGTTAAAATAGGCTATATTTTTATAAAATATGCAATATTAAATTAATAAATAGCTTTGCATTTCCAAATACAAAAAAGACTCATTTCATTCTATGTATATGTCTAAAAGAAGGTCAAGAGGAGTGTCTGATCATTCTAATTAGCAGGGAATGAGATAAAATAATAACATATTGCAAGAAGCATATATGAGATCACCAGTGTTATGGTGACCACATGAGTCTGTGTTGGGCAGAAGACATATCAGAGGAAGGGCTTCAGTTCCAGTGATAATAAAGAAAATGTAGATTTTGAAGGTGAAGACAGTTCAAGATGAAAAGCTACATCACAAAATCCAGTTCTGCTCCATAAATGAAGAGAAAATATCAACAGGAAAAATCAAGGAGCCACATACATAGAAAGCAATCAGTCTTTTGGTAGCATAGTATCAAAGGACTGAATCATGAAGCCTCTTCAAAGTTAGCCATGTCACCCACTGATGAGATAATGAGGTTATGTGAATTCACATACCACTCTCTGCATCCTAGAGATACTTCTAGTTGGCATAGAACTAAAGTCTAACCCTATTCTAATAAATTTGTCTATCTGGTTGCTATAGAAAAAGTATTTTTGAAGATACTTAATTTTAAAAGGAATCAAAAGGAGATAAAGATACAGTAAAAAAAGAGGAAAGAATGAACTAAATTAGAAAAGTAAATGGTTTATTCAAATTAGTCTTCAGAAAAATATCAGAAAGCACATAATTCATCATCAAAATTTTCTCTCTTAATTTAAAAAAAATTAGAAAGCAATGAAGCATAATTTCAAAACATAAGTAAGAGAATTTAGGAATGAGATTATTAGACAGCACAAGAAGGTAAAATATCAATTGTCACCTGGAATAGAAGAAGTGAAGGAAGTTCTAGCAATAGGTTACATTTTTTAGGGTTGTTGGTCAATGAGATTAAAAAGACCTCCAATATTACAAGATATTGCCCATGCTCTTGGTTCTCCTCCACAATTTGATGATGGCTGCCCTACCCCACCCCCACTACTGTAGACACCATGTACCTGAATCACAGAATATGGATTAATCAGTCTGGTACTGACCTTGAAGATTTAATTTCACTGGCAAGCTTACATAATTCTGGAAGGTTCTATGGATGCTATCATAAGAAAAAAGTAATCATCAGTCTTACTGAGCTATTAACCCTGTGATCTATAATAATGACTGACAAGGTATACCTACTTGCAATAGTGGCAAAATGTCACAGAAGTAACCAACCACTTTCTGATTGAATTTAGGGTCTGCTCTACAAAATGAACCTGTAATTGTCATAATTAATGAGACAATAATCTATGGCTAGATGGATCATAGACCCTGGGAGAAAACCTACTATTATTATTCCATTAAATGAGTATAGTAATGAGCAAAATTCTCATGACTTATTTTTAGACCCACAGACTAATGGATCTCTCAACACACATCAGAGAAGTTTTTATTTGCAGTAGACAGTGGTGAACACAGATACCCACAACTGATCAAGATGCAGAGAATAAGAGAATGCAGAACGCTTAGCCCTAATCAGAACATATATATGCCACGCCTCTCCTCCAAAGGCTCAGAGATTCTTTGAGGAAAAGGAATGAAAAAAATATCAAAAGAAGAGTTGGAGGATGACTACAAAAAAAATGTCTTCTGTGCAGGAGTGAAGCAGCACATATAAACTTATAATGATTGTGACAGCATTCAAAAGATCTGTACAAGCTCAAGCCAGAGTAAATACTAGCATAGACCAGGGAGTTGGGCACACAATCCCATCCGTAGCTGAAAAGCTAGTAGTAATTGTTAGTTACTGGAAGAGGGAAAGATAGTTTTCTTTAAGAGTATAACACCTGATAAGTCAGCCATGCTCCAGTGGAAGGCCAAACATCCAAAAATATGTGGGTAGAACAAATGGGCTTTGAGAGGAGAAAACAAAGGATACAAAAGTGGATGGATAGGAAATGGAAGAAATGGGGGGTGAATCTTAGTAAAACTGAAAGAAGGAGAGTGAATATGATCAAAATACATTGTAAAAAATTTTCTCTTATTTCTTGTTCTCCCTCTCTACAAAAGCTTCTCAGTTTCAAGAGGTCCCATTGATTGAAGCAAAGTGCTAGAGAGGTCCACAGAAATCCACAAAGATACCTCCACAATAGACTACTGGCAATGGTCAAAAGAAAGCCAGAACTGACCTACTCTGGTGATAGGATGGCCAAACAGCCTAATTGTCATGCTAGAAACCTCATCCAATGACTGAGGGAACCAGATGCAGAGATTCACGGCCAGGCCCCAGGTGGAGCTCCAGGAGTCCAATTGACAAGAAAGAGGAGTGTTTGTATGATCGAGAATTGTTGAGACCAAGATTGGAAAAAGCACAGGGACAAATAGCCAAACGAATGGAAACACATGAACTATGTACCAATAGCTGAGGAGCCCCCAACTGGATCAGGCCCTCTGGATAAGTGAGACAGTTGATTAGCTTGAACTGTTTCCTCTCTGATAACAGACCACAAAGAACTTCTTCAACTTTCCTTCCTCAATTCTTCCCATTATCTTAGCCTCCAACATTAGAAGGCATACCATGGGGTCACACAAACTTATCATACTGGGGAAATAGGTGAATTTCCTACCAGGCAGCTACCACACTCCTGTAAAGTACAGGAAAGAAGCAGAAACCAAGGGACAAAACACTCACTCAACAGAGACAAAACCAGATATGTCACCCAGGCCTGTAATTATTCCAATCCCAGATACCTAGATGTCAGTATAAAAAGACAATCAATCACAGCCCAACAATGTCTCCATTGATGCCCAGCAATCCTATCACAGCAGACACTGAATATTCTAACATAGCTGAAAGCCAAGAGAAAGACCTAAAAACAGCCTTATGAAGATGATAGAGCTCCATAAAGAAAACCAGGAAAACAAAGTGTGAGAAAATGAATAAATTTCTTAAAGAAACCCAGGGAAACACAGTGTGAAGAAATGAATAAATTCCTTAAAGAAACCTAAGAAAACACAAATAAACAATGTGAGAAAAGGAAGAAAATCTCTTAAAGATACTAAGAAAAACACAAACAAACAGTCTAAGAAAATGAGCAAATCCCTTAAAGAAACCCACGAAAACAAAAACAAACAGTGCAAGGCAATGAATAACTGTTTGAGACTTGAAAATGTAAGTATAATCAATGAAGAAAAGTCAAACTAAGGGAATGCTGGAAATGAAAAATTTGGGAATTTGAACAGAAACTACCAACCTTCACTAACAGAACACAAGAGATAGAAGAAAGAATCCCAGGCATTGAAGATATAATAAAGAAAAATGTCAAAACAACAGTCAAAAAAAAATGTGAAATCTAGAAATTTCCTGATACAAAATGTCCTAGGCATCTTGGAGACTGTGAAAAGCCAAAATCTAAAAATAACAGGAATAGAGAAAGAAAAGGATCTGAGTTCAAAGGCCCAAAAGATATTTTTAACAAAACCATAGAAGAAAATTGTCCTAATCGAAAGAAGGATATGCCTATAAAGGAACATGAAGCTTACAGAATATTAAATAGATTGGACCACAAATGAAAGTCCCTTAGTCACATAATAACATGATAGTATACATAAGTGACCCCAAAAATTCTACCAGGGAACTCCTATAATTGATAAACATCTTCAATAACGTGGTAGGATACATGATTTACTAAAAAAAAAAAAAAAAAAAAAATTAGCCCTCCTATATACAAATGATAAATGGGCCTAGAAAGAAATCAAAAAAACATCCCTGCTGTGGGATGGTCTGTATGTCAAATTGCTCTGATTGGTCAATAAATAAAACACTGATTGGCCAGTGGCCAGGCAGGAAGTATAGGCGGGACTAACAGAAAGGAGAATTAAGAGAACAGGAAGCTGAGTGAAAGAGACACTGCCAGCCGCCACCGTGACAAACAGCATGTAAAGATTCCAACAAGCCATGAGCCACATGGCAAGGAATAGACGTACAGAAATGGATTAATTTAAGATGTAAGAACTAGATAGCTAGAAGCCTGAGCCATTAAGCCAAACAGTTTAAACAATATGTCTCTGTGTTTACTTGGTTGGGTCTGAGCAGCTGTGGGACTGGCGAGTGACAGAGATTTGTCCTGACTGTGGGCCAGGCAGGAAAACTTTAGCAACAAATGGCGCCAGAACGTGGGGCAGGAATTTCCACTTAAGACCTGAGAAAGTGTAAAAAGATTCTAAAACGGAGCTAAAACAGCTTCCTGGTTGGAGCTAAAACAGCTTCCTAGTTGTCTCTCTCAAGTTAGCCACAGCCTGCAGGCTTGAGCTACTGTATGGTGGATTCCTGGCATGTGTGTTTGACCAGCAGTATGGCGGGAATGAGGTGTCTGTAAGTGGCACATTAAGCTGCATGGTGGATTTAGCCTTTGCTAGTACAAAAAAAAAAAGGGGGGGCTTCTGGGCTACACGCTGCTTTGATAGAAGCATAGACCCATGAAGGCTTCCAGAGCTGGTGGTAAATGTATCACCGCCATGTTGGGAAGCTGAGGTGGGTGGAGCCAGCAGCCATAACCCTGTTTCAGTCTTAGAATGCTGCAGTTTAAAGCAATAGGCTCAAGGTAATGTAAAAATTAAGCCATGTAAAGATGGCTACCACACAGAGAATCTGGATTATGTTCTCTTTGATATTCGTAACTGAAGAAAAACATTTGATTACAAAAGCTGTTGAGTTATGCCAAAATGTATATTTTAAAGGTACCTTGACTTCAAAATTTGGATGTAAAGATATGTTGCTTTGGAAAGGAGGCTCTGATTTTGTTTCCACAGAAAACCAGAGGCTATGGATTTGTTCCAGATTAAGATACATCAGGTTTGACCAGCTAAGACCCCCTGAAAGGTCTCCGATGACACCATGGCCCAGATGATCCAACATCCAGTATGGTTTGAAGACAACTGGCTCAGACAATACAGTCTCATGGACTACTCCATAATCCTAAAATTTTCTTTGTGTCCCCATAAGATACAGCGCCCCCCTCCAGCAGGAAGTAGTAAGAGAAGCTATGCCCAAATTCCCAAATTATATGTAATTTTACTATGTTAAGGTTAAAACCTTCCTTTTGCCGGGCGTTGGTGGCACACACCTTTAATCCCAGCACTCGGGAGGCAGAGCCAGGTGGATCTCTGTGAGTTCGAGGCCAGCCTGGGCTACCAAGTGAGCTCCAGGAAAGGCGCAAAGCTACACAGAGAAACAAAAACCAAAAAAAAAAAAAAAAAAAAAAAAA
>CABHPQ010159504.1:19368-34694 GCA_902168405.1 Peromyscus aztecus
CTGTGGGATGGTCTGTATGTCAAATTGCTCTGATTGGTCAATAAATAAAACACTGATTGGCTAGTGGCCAGGCAGGAAGTATAGGTGGGACTAACAGAAAGGAGAATTAAGAGAACAGGAAGCTGAGTGAGAGAGACACTGCCAGCCACCGCCATGACAAACAGCATGTGAAGATGCCAGAAAGCCATGAGCCACGTGGCAAGGAATAGATTTATAGAAATGCATTAATTTAAGATGTAAGAACTAGATAGCTAGAAGCCTGAGCCATTAAGCCAAACAGTTTAAACAATATAAGTCTCTGTGTTTACTTGGTTGGGTCTGAGCAGCTGTGGGACTGACGAGTGACAGAGATTTGTCCTGACTGTGGGCCAGGCAGGAAAACTCTACCAACACATCCCCCTTTACAATAGCCACAAATAATATAAAATACCTTGGAGTAACTCTAACCAAACAAGTGAAAGACCTGTATGACAAGAACTTTAAGTTCTTGAAGAAAGAGATTGTAGAAGATATCAGAAAATGGAAAGATCTCCCATGCTTATAGATAGGTAGAACCAACATAATAAAGATGGCAATCTTACCAAAAGCAATCTACAGATTCAATGCAATCCCCATCAAAATCCCAACACAATTCATCACAGACCTTGAAAGAAGAATATTCAACTTCATATGGAAAAACAAAAAACCTAGGATAGCCAAAACAATCTTGTACAATAAAGCAACTTCTAGAGGCATCACCATCCCTGACTTCAAGCTCTACTATAGAGCTATGGTAATAAAAACAGCTTGGCACTGGCATAAAAATTGACATGTGGACCAATGGAATAAAACTAAAGACCTTGACATTAATAGACATACCTATGAAGACCTGATTTTTGACAAAGAAGCCAAAATTGTACAATGGAAAAAAGAAAGCATCTTCAACAAATGGTGCTGGCATAACTGGACCTCAACATACAAAAGACTGCAAATAGATCCATTTCTATTGCCATGCACAAAACTCAAAGTCAAAGTGGATCAAAGACCTCAACATAAATCCAGCTACACCAAACCTGATAGAAGAGAAAGTAGGAAGTACTCTTGCATGCATTGGCACAGGAGACCGCTTCCTAAATATAACACCAGTGGCACAGACACTGAGAACAACAATCAATAAATGGGACCTCCTGAAACTAAGAAGCTTCTGTAAGGCAAATGACACAGTAAATGGGACAAAACAACAGCCTACAGAATGGGAAAAGATTTTCACGAACCCCACATCTAAA
This sequence comes from Peromyscus aztecus, assembly GCA_902168405.1. NCBI lineage: Eukaryota > Metazoa > Chordata > Mammalia > Rodentia > Cricetidae > Peromyscus > Peromyscus aztecus. The sequence continues at coordinate 20,634 of CABHPQ010159504.1, forward strand.
AAGGGCTGATCTCCTAAATATATAAAGAACTCAAAAAACTAGTCATCAAAATAACAAACAATTCAATTAAAAAATGGGCTATAGAACTGAACAGAGAATTCTGAACAGAAGAATCTCAAATGGCTGAAAGACATTTAAGGAATTGCTCAACATCCTTAGTCATCAAGGAAATGGAAATCAAAATGACTCTGAGATGCCACCTTACACCTTTCAGAATGGCTACGATTATAAAACCATCGAGGAAAGCTTATATTGGAGAGGATGTGGAGCAAGGGGAACACTCCTCCACTGTTGGAGTCAACTTATACAGCCACTTTGGAAATCAGTATGGTGACTTCTCAGAAAATTGAAAATCAATCTACTTCAAGATCCAATGATACTACTCTTGGGCATATACCCAAGGGATGCTCAATCATACCACAAGGATATTTGCTCAACTATGCAATTTGCTCAGCATTATTTGTAATAGCCAGAACCTGGAAACAACCTAGATGCCCCTCAACTGAAGAATTGATAAAGAAAATGTGGTACATATACACAATGGAGTATTATTCAGCTGTAAAAAAAATAATAATGGCCTCATGAAATTTGCAGGCAAATGAATGGAACTAGAAAATATCATCCTGAGTGAAATAACCCAGACTCAGAAAGACAAACAAGGTATGTATTCACTTATAAGTGGACACTAGGAGTAAATCAAAGGATAACCAGACTACAACTCACAGCTCCGGAGAAGCTAGGTAACAAGGAGGACTCTAAGAGAGATACATGGAACATCCTGGGAAGGGGAAACACATGAGATCTCCATGAATAAATGGGGAGTGAGGGGTGGGCACTAGAGGGGAGGAGATGGGGGATGAGAACATAAGGGAATGGGATGTTTGAGCTGCGGGAGGGATAGAATCAGAGAGCAATGAAAGAGAGGTCTTGATAGAGGGAGACATGAACTAAGGAAGAAACCTGATGCTAGGGAAAGTCCCAGTAATCCACAAGGATGACCCCAGTTTAGACTACTAGCACTGGTGGAGAGGGTGTTTAAACTGGCCCAGTAATCAGATTAGTGAATATCCTGTCATCATAGAGCCTTCATCCAGTAACTAATAGAAGCTCAGGCAGAGATCCACAGCCAAGCACCATGCTGAGCTTCCAGAGTCCAGTCAAAGAGATGGAAGAGTGATTATATAAGCAAGGGGGATCAAGATCATGATGGGGAAATCTACAGAGACAACTGAACCAAGCTTATTGGAACTCATGAACTTTAGACCAACAGCTGTGGAACCTGCATGGGACTGGACTAAACCCTCTGCAAACTGAAGACAGTTGTGTAGCTTGGTCTGTTTCAGGGGCTCCTGTCAGTGAGATCAGGATCTATCCCTGGTGCATGAGCTGACTTACTGAAGTCCATTACCTATGGTCAGATGCCTTGCTCACTCTTGATGCAGTGGGGAGAGGCTTGGTCTTGCTTCAACTGAATGTACCAGGGTTTGCTGATTCCCCATGGGAGACCTTACCCTTTTGGAGGAGGAGATGGGGGATGAGTTGGGACGGGAGGCTGTGGGGGAGCAGGAGGAGGGATGAGAGGGGGGTCTGTGATTGGTTTGTAAAGTGAATAAATTTTTTTTAAATAAAAAGAAATCAAAACACTAAACATACATAAAAAAGAAAGAATATTAAAAGCTGCAAGAGAAAAAGACCAAGTACATTTTGAGGCAGAACTATTAGAATTACACCTGATTTCTCATAGCAACTCTAAAAACCACAAGGTCCTGGACAGATTGCTGCAGATTCTAAGGGGCTGCAGATGCCTGTCCAGACTATATAATCAGCAAAACTTTCAACCACCACAGATGGAAAAAAATAAAATATTCTATGATAAAACCAAATGTAAGCACTATTTATCTAGAAATCCAGCTCTACAGAGGTTGCTAAAAGAAATACTCCAACCTAAGGAGGTTAACTACAGCCATGAAAACAAAGGGAATAAATATTCTCAGACCAGCAAAATCAAAGGAAGGGAAACAGGCATACACACACACACACCAAGCCCTAGGGGAGCTGGTTGACATGCCAATAGCTGAACCACCTTCTCTTTAAACAATAGGCATAGTCTGTTATGCATATTTAGTTCTCTAAAAATATTACAGCTGTTCCTAACAACCAGAAAGAACAAATTAATCTAATTGGTTGGACTGAAAGCTTACATTCTATGTCAGTTGACAGAGAAGGAACATATAGGGAAAGCCCCCAATCTTTGAATCCTGATTGATGGAAAAATGTACCTATGACTTGGCACAGATGTTAGTGCATTTGGGGCTTAAATACTTGCTGAAATGAACATTGAGGAATGCAGGCAGCTCTGGAGTCTGTACTGTGGGCCCTGATCAATCAGTTTCTGCAGTGCTACCCTGCAATAAATCTTTTTTTTTCTTTTTTTTTGGGACAGGTTTTTATTGTATAGCCTTGGCTTTCCTGGAACTCACTCTGTAGGTTAAGCTGGCCTCAAACTCTGAGAGATTTGCCTGCCTATGCCTCCTGAGTGCTGGGATAAGAGTCTTACACCATCACCACCTGGCTAATGAATCTTGCTTTGTGGAACCTCTTGTATCTGCTTGCATTGATTCAGAGCCTTGAACTACAACATCCAAACCACAGGAAGACTTAACAAAGAAAGGTAATTACAGACCAGTTTCTCTCATGAACATAGATGCAAAAATGCTTGATAAAATGTTTGCAAACAGAATCCAAGAATACATAAAACAATCATTTACCATGATCAAGTAGGCTTCATTTTAGAGATGATTCAGCTCTGAAAATCAATAACTATAATCCACCATATAAACAAGCTAAAAGAAAAAAATCATCTTATAAGCTAGAAAGGCATTTGACAAAATCTAACACTCCTTTATGATAAAGTCCTAGAGAGTTTAGGGATACAAGGGACACAAATAAACATAATAAATACAGTTTACAGCAAGCCTATAGTTAACATCACAACTTAAATGGAGAGAAACTCAAGGAGAGCCTACTAAAACCAGGTCTCCATACCTATTAAATACAGTACTTGAAGTCTTAGCTAGAACAATAATGCAACTGAGGGCGATGAAGGGCATACAAATTAGAAAAGAAGCCAAAGTATCTGTATGTGTAGATGAAATGATAGTATACTTACGTATACTTAAAATTCCACCAGGGAACTGCTACAACTCATAAGCAATCTCAGTCAAGTAGCTGAATATAAAAATTAACTCACAAAATTATATAGTTGCCCTCCCATATATAACTGACAAACATTTAAAAAGAAAACAGGGAAACAACAGTTTTTACATTAGCCTCAAATTATATAAAATATCTTGGGTTATCTCTACCCAAACAAGTGAAAGACTTATATGCTAAAAATTTCAAGACTTTGAAGAAATAAATTTAAGATGATATCAGAAGATGGAAAGATCTCCCATGCTCATGGATTGGCATGATTAACATTGTAAAAATGGTCATCCTATCAAAAACAATCTATAGATTCAATGCAATTTCCAATCAAAATTTAACACAATTCTTTATGGATCTTGAAAGGAAAATTCTTGACTTCATATGGAAACACACACACACATACAAAACAACAACAACAACAAAAAACCAGGATAGCTAAAACATTCCTGAACAATAAAAGAATAGTTGGAAGTATCACCATTTCTGATTTCAATCATACTACAAAGTTATAGTAATAAAAGCAGCATGGTATTGGCATAAAACCAGCCACATTGGTCAATGGAATCAAATTGAAGAACCAGACATAAACACACACTCTTTTGGACACTTGATTTTTTTTATGAAGAAGCCAGAAATACAAACTAAAAAAGGACAGTATGTTCAACAAATGATGCTTTTCAAACTAACTGTAGAAGAATGCAAATAGACTCATATCACCCTCCACAAAATTCAATTTAAAATCAAAGACTTCATCATAAAAACAGGTACATTGAACCTGATAGAAGAGAAAGTGAAAATATTCTTGAAGACGTTGGCACATGAGAAGACTGTCTGAACAGAACACTGTGAATACAGTCACTAAGATCAACAATTAATAAATGGTGCCTCATAAAGCTGAAAAGTTTCTCTATGACAAAGGATACCATCATTTGGACAAAGTGGCAGCCTACAGAATGGGAAAAGATTATTACTAACTCCACATCTGACATAGGTATAATATCTAGAATATATAAGGAATTCAGAAAAAATTATATTAAAAAAAACCAAGTCAAAAATGGCATACATATCTAACTACAGATTTCAAAGTAAAGGAAACTCAACTGGCTGAGAAATATATAAAGAAATGTTCAACATCCTTAGCCATCAGAAAAATGCAAATTAAAACTACTTTGGGATTACACCTTACACCTGTCATAATCCTTAAAATCAGTAACACAAATGATGGCTCATGCTGGCAAGAATGTGGAATAAAGGGAATACTCCCCCATTGCTGGTGGGAGTGCAAACTTGTACAGTCTTTATGAAAATCAGTATGTCCATTCCTCAGAAAGATGGACATCAATCTCAAAAATCATGACTCAAGATCCATCTATGCCACTCTTGGGCATATATCAAAAGGAGCCTCATCTTACCATTGTCGAGGACTGTGAGAGTATACAGCAGGTGATAACTGGTATTCATATGTCAACCCACCAAATGAGTGACTCTTTGACGGAAGCCCCACCTGGCAAGACCATGAGGTTATTGACTATAATTGACCAGTTGCTGCTTGTCTGTATTTCTCTCATGTGCCACTTCATTTCTTCCCTAAAAAAATACATTCCTTCCTTAAGAACAGCTGTGTACGCTGGGCAGTGGTGGCGCACGCCTTTAATTCCAGCACTTGGGAGGCAGAGTCAGGTGGACCTCTCTGAGTTTGAGGCCAGCCTGGTCTACAGAGCGAGATCCAGGACAGGCACCAAAACTACACAGAGAAATCCTGTCTCGAAAACCAAACAAACAAACAAACAAAAAAGAAAAGCTATGATATCTCCCCATTTACCATGCATTTCCATGTCATGTGTACATGTAATCTCATGATTACATCTCAGTCTAATAGGCACTGTGGATGGTCAAGAAGATGATTTCTCATTTAACTGTATAATTTTGATGAATATAAATATACTAAAATATGCATCATAACTATATCTATTGTTCCATGTGGACTGTACACACTTAGAGGTCTTGTTCTCCATCTTTAGTCACTGACAAGGCAAATTGGCAAAATGAAGTGTCCTTGTGGAACTTTCACAGGGCAGAATTGTAGGTGTCTGGATTTGTTATATCTTAGTCCTTCAAGAGATCAACAGCACCTATGCTGCCCTCAGCTTCCTCCACTGGCACCTCCCCACTCTGATTGAAAAAACAATTAACACTTTGTATTTATTTCTACACCAGTTTTTAATGCAAGATTTTAGGCTCAGTAGACTAACTGTGTATAGATCCTGAGATTCAAGTTATTAACAGAAAAAGGCTGTTAACTGATTAACCATGTCTGGATATTATTAATCACATAAAATAGTACATGCATTCTTTGCCTTTTCCTTAAATCTTTCATTGGTTTAATTTCTTCCCTTGAACCCTTGTAGCTATCCCTTTAAGAGATGAACCAGAACTTTTCACAATGTGCAGCTGTTGTCAATCACTAATTAAGCTGACCAAGTCTTTGCCAAGTGTGACTCTTAGCAGAATACTTGTCCCTGAAAGCTTGCTTTGTGTTTTTTTTTATTACTAACAAGTTGTTAATGAATGGATATATATTGGGAATTTATCATGAGTAGAAAAATAAAAGTGTAGAGAAGAATAAAAATGGAAGAAATAATGAACACAACAAAAATCACATAGAATGAAGAGCATTTGCCAGCGTGTATGAAATTATTATAGAAATCTTTCACTTCTCCCTTGCTCCTGGAAGCATTTCTCTTAAGGAACCCTGAGTGGGGGTTGAGGGCAGGTACCTCACCTCCATAAGGGACTCCTGCTCAACCATGTTCATTGCTGCTCTATTCATAATGCCCAGAAATTGGAAACAACCTACATGGCCCTCAACAGAAGAATGGATAAAGAAAGTGTGGTACATGTACACAGTTGAGTATTACTCAGTTCTTTAAAAAATGATATGCATGACATGTGCACAGTTAAGTTACTCAGTTCTTTTAAAAAATAACATCATGACATGTACACAGTTGAGTATTTAAAAAAATGACATCATGAAACTTGTAAGCCAATAAATGGAACTAGAAAAAAATCATCCTGATTGAGGTAAACAGACCCAGAAAGATAAATATGACACAGAGACCCAGAAAGGTTAAGCATAGATCTTCCTGGGAAGGAGAAATAGATCATATGGGTGGGGTGGACTGGAGCTAGGGGTTGGATGGTGGTGGTGTAAGATTGGGAGGATCACGCAGGAAGAGGGAGGGGGAATGTGACGGCAGGAAGGAATAAGGGGAGAGATATCTAGAATTGAAGAGCAATTGAAGGGCAGTATGGAAATCTAGTGCAGTGGAAACTTCCTGTTATATATGAAGGTAATCCTAATGAAGCCTCCAAATAATCCAATCAGATAGTGATTAGTTACTCCCACAATTTTTGTGATACTATTACACCAGCTTATCATGCAGGCAGGTCACCATTGTAGATCAAAGGGTCTTTACCTTTGTATGTTTACCTTTCTTCTCTGCTAGCATGCAGAGTAACTTCCAGTAGCTTGAACACTAGTTAGCAGAGTGGAAGACTCTATTTTGGCCGGAGCACAACTTCACCTTTTTCACTGAGATATTGGTGAAATTATTAAGGCCACTCCACATAGTTAAAAGGGAGATTTATTTAATGGCATAACTTACAAATGAAGGGATGGGTAGGTTGCGGGTTCTGGAAAAGATGCAGCGCAGTCCGGAGGTGTTTTCTGGAGAACTCTACTCGGTCTACCTCTAGTGTCCAGCATCCAAGCAGGAAGAGAGAGCGGCGCATTCTGATCTCGGGTCTTCAGGGCCCTCCCTGGGCCCCGCCTTGTAGGCGTGATAGTTACCGAAGCCTCAATGGGGTTTGGAACTTCCAGATCAAAGCTGGAATGGCTACCCACTACATTGAGATATGTAAGTGTTGAGGTGTTGTCTTCAGCAATAGGGACTTACCATCAGTTTGTGGAGAGCAACCAATAGCCTTGGAAATAGCCTGCATTGTTTGGGGATCACATGGGGCCCCTTTTGCCAACAATTCAATTATATGTAACCCATTTCTGGCACTGAAAGCTTTACTTGGTGGCAAGAGATGTTTTGTTGGGGCTCTGTCTCCCCCATTACTTGGTGATTCCATTTAAATTTCTTTCATATACATATATGCTTTAAGCAGCTTTTACTGTAGTAGGTTTCTATATAATCTCTCAAATGCCCCTTAGTGTTAGCTGTTCCTTCCCAGATTCCCTCCATTACACCTCTGTTCCTGTCCACTCTCCTTTTAATATTCCCATTTCAGTGCCCCCCACCTTCTGTCCCTCCATAACAATATCCTTCACTGGGAGATCCTTCTCCTCCAACCCTCAGTTCTCTTACCCTGTGCTTAATCTTTGTGGTTATATGGATTGTATCATGACTATCAAAGGCCTAAAAGCTAACATCCACATATAAGAGAATATATACCATATTTGTCTTTGGGGGTCTGTTTTACATCACTCAGGATGATTTTTTTTAATACCTCATCCGATTATCAGCAAATTTCAGGATTTTGTAGTTTGTTTCAGCTGAGTAAAATTTCATTGTGCAAATAAATATATCATATTTTCTTTATCCATTCATCTGTTGGACATCTAGGCTATTTCCAATTTCTATTAAATGGACTACCAGTGAACACAGATGAACAAGTGTCCCTCTAGCAAGATGTGGGTCCTATGGCTATATGCCCCGGAGAGTTCTTGAGGTAGACCTATTCCCTGATTTTTGAGGAATTACCATACTGACTTCCACAGTGGCTGTATAAATTTGCACTCCCATCATCATTGGATATGTGTTTCCCTTACCCCACGATTTTGACAGAATGTGCTGTTTTTTGTTTCATTGATCTTGGCCATTCTGACTGATGTAAGATGAAAACTAAGAAGAGTTTAGTTTTGCAATTCCCTGAAAATTGAGGGGGTTGAATGTTTAAGTGTTTCCCATTCATTTGTGTTTCATGTTTTGAAAATTCTGTGTTTAGGTTTCTACCTCATTTTTTATTTGGACTACTTGTTTTCTTGATATCTAGTTTTTTTTTTAATACTTCTTTGTGTATTATAGATACTAGCCTCTACTAGATATAAAATTGGTAAAGGTATTTTGCATTCTATAGGCTGTCAATGTGTCCAGGTGATGGTGTTCTTTGACCTAGAGGAGCTTTTCAGCTTCCTGGGGTCTTGTTTACCAATTGCTGGTCTTAGTACTTGTGCTGATGGTGTCCTCCTCAGAAAGTCTTTTCCCATGCCAATGAGTCCAAGACTATTCTTCACTTTCTCTTCTGGCAGATTCAGTGTATCTGGCCTTATGCTGAGGTCCCTGATTCATTTGAAGTCAAGGGATCAGTGGGAGAGCAGGTGCCTAGAATGAGTAAAGCCCTGAATTTAATATGTGATACCTATAAATGACTAAATAAATAAATATATTCAGTAAAATAAGACAAGCAGAGTCAAAAATATATACCAAATTGGGAGAAAACTATGTGAACTTATATCATAGATAAAATAAAAGTTCCTCCCTCTATTGGGAAGACAGGACAGCTGGAAGGGAAAAGAGCTTAAGGATACATAAAGTTCACTAAAAAGGGAATATGAGCTGCCCATAAACATATATTAAATACCAACAACAGAAAGAAAAGATTAAATTTGAATCACTCTCTGTTTTGGGGCTAGATATTCCTGGACTGGTTACCCAGAATATAAATTGGTTTGTACAACTTCTATGCAAAGCAATTTGGTGAAGTTTGTCAAGTATATAAATTCCATACCTTAGTATATGTTTGTGATATGATGCATGCAGTTATTTATTGAGCACTATTTGAAACACTAGAACCATAGAACCTCAAAAATATACTTTAGTATCTACCACTGTGGGGTCAATTAAATGTAGCACAGCACATCCTCATGTGGTACAGGGATAAGTGATACATTTTTGGTGAACTTCTTCCAATGCTGATCAATGTACAATGGCCCTTAAAATTATAGGAGAGTTTAATTGTATGTATATGCCAAATATCCCTAAAACGATATACAAGACACTGGCAACCCTGCTTCGTAAGGAGTAGAGGAACTGGGTAGCAAGTGCAAAGGTGTGTGAAGGGCACTATAGAATGGGAACTTTATAATACATTTTAACTTCTTACATTTATTAATAGGAAAAGCCACATGGTTCTGTGACCCATAAGCACCAAATGAAATACAGTGATCAACCTTAGCAAAAGAAATGAACGTAATTAAAAAAACTGAGGTAAAAATCATCCTTCAATTCCCTTTTCCTTTTTCTCAGTAAACACACCCCTCCTTTAGCAACAGCCCCACGTGCTTCCATCAGTCTCTGGCCCTGTCCTCAAACCCTAGTGCTTCATTTCTCTCAAAAAGTATCTTTACCCTTCCAATTATTTCCAGTCAAAATTATGTTGCTCCATCTCATTTCAACATGTTCTGTGTGCAATATTAAGACATGGGTTCTGCAGAAGTCACTATTAAATTATAGAACTATATCAGAGTAAAACAACCCTAAAAATATTTAAAATCATTCACTTGAGTCAATCACATTGAAAAGTACCTTAAACAAACAGATTAAACAATCTTCTTTGTTCCTGGGGAGTTTGAATGTGTGTTACAGCCTATTTTTTTCATTATATTAAAGGTTATTTAGCATAATAGATTTGTCAATAGGTTAATGTGCATATGACTCCTTTGCTCATTTTTTCATTAATTTCTTAAATTTTCATACATGTGAAAAATATTTACATAATCCCCCTCCCTCTTCTTTCCCCAACTTCTCTCATGCCACTCACCCTGCTCCCTCCCAAAATCATGGCCTCTCTTTATTGTGACAAACACACATCCACACATTAACACACACAAGAAAATGTAAAAGTATATAAGGGTTACTTAGTCCATTTAGTGTGGCTTGCATGTATTTGTTTTTAGGGCTGACCACTTGGTAGTGGACAACCATGTAGGAGGCTCATCGCCAGGAAAGACTAATTCTCTGTGTGAAATCATAAAAAAGAAACCCATTTGATAGCATTACTTCAGAGAATTAAAGATGTGTTCTCCAATGAGTGTACTACAAAAGCTAACATTGAAGATAAAATATGAATAAAGTCATTTCAAATTATACACTATGCAAAAACCAAAGTACTGTAATAATAAGATACAGAAATTTCTATTTCTATTACTTGCTTTATACTTATAAATTAGCATATTTACATAGAATTTATAAATAATAACAATGCATAATGCTAGTATGTACCTTTTTTTACTTAAGAATGTATAATCAAAACATTTGCAAGTCACTGCCATGCGAAAAAGAAATTACATGCACTCTAAAAAGACACAGTGAAAAGTGGCAGCACCAATCATGAATTTCTAACTGAAATTCTGTTAGATCACCTACTGAGTTATTTAGCAGGATGTTAATAGACACGAGATTCTTAATAGTAGTATTTTTAAGTCAGGAAAGTTAGCACTTGGTTCCAAACTCATTTTTACACATAAGGAAATCTGAGATAGAGTGAACATAAGAAATAGTCTGTGTTTCTTGGCTGCCACATAGACATATGCAGCACAAAGGTACAGAACCAAAATTTGTGAATATTTGTTTTTCTATGATATAATACTTGGGGACATATGAACAAATATATATCTAGATATCTATCTACAGAAAATATGCATATATGTATATCTATACACACACATATTTATCTTATAATAGAGAGAGTCTTTTAAATTAAACAGCCAGTCAGTCCAGTTTTCTCACAATTTTGTTTTGATCTAATCATCCATGTTGTTCAGTTGGAACCCCTACTTCCCCTTTCAGAAGCTGGAAAACCCCATCTACCCTACTTCCCCAACCCCACCCACACTGAAAAACTGAACAAAGGAAAGGCATCCAAGTGTGCACCCAGGGATCTAGCTTTTGACCGTACTTGGGCACAGTTCCAGCTCCTGGCTGGCACACCATCAACCCTCCCTTAAGGTCTATAAAACCTCCCTGCCTTAGTTTGGGTGTGCGACTTCTCTGGCCCTGACCTTTGGGACTGGTGAATCAACCCAGGAGCTACACTCACATATTTATCTGTTTTCAATCTGGTCTGACCTGGCCTTTTGCATTGGCAGAAACATACCACGACTTTATTTTTTTTTCCATTTTCAGCCTTTTTAAAACATCACATTTCATTTTAGAAAGCAATGTAGTAAATTCCTTTTCAACACATACATTTTAAATGCTAATCAGAATGAGAAAATCATTTTAAATCTGTTTCTCTATTTTTACCCATTTTCTCTAAAAGAGAGCACCTGAAGTCTAAAATGCATTTTTCTCACGTGACTTTTCCTGGGAGATAAGAACAAAAATGTATTCATCCCACACAAAGCACTGATGGACAAACCACTACTACTGAAATGACTCTAAGCTTAGTTTAGTGAACCAGTAAATTTACTGAGTTGCTTCCAGAAGTATGGGTGACTCGAAGTCAACTGTATTGCTGAAAGGTACACCCAGTATGGGACCATTTATAAAAGCTGTGCCTCTGGAACTCTTTGCTCAATTTGTAGGTGTTATGCCCAGATCTTGGGGACCCCCAAAAGAGCACCATGGAGACCAAATCCCTCATGTAAAAGCAAAGAGCCTTTATTTTCAAGTTCTCAAGCTCTGGGGATAACATCTGTCTGTCCCATGCATTGGTGAGAGCAGAGAGCCCTGAGCCCAGACAGGTTAGGGTTTTTATCATAGCAGAGGTTGGGGTGAGGGGATTTCCAGGGTTCAGGACCTTGATTGGCTGACAATTGTCTAGGGGTATCTGTAAAACAAAAATAGGTGTGTGCTAGACTCAAGGACATTTGGCCATCTTATCTAATGGTTAGAATGTTTGGGATGTTAGGTACTTCCTCATCCCTGGGTGGATCCCTGGGTAGTGTCAGCTTCTAGCTTTTCCTGGATCTGAGTGTTGCCTGCCAGTAAGCCTGTCACAGAAGCTGTGTCTGGATCCCTAAGCTTGTCATGGCAGCTGTGTGTAGTCAAGCTGTTTTGGGCCCCTCCACAGTAGGCCAACTCTGTGGGTCACAGTCTCCTCTCCCACGCAATTTTTACTGCATATATAACCTTAGGGCTGGCATTGTGAATCTTGTTTCAGGAAATGACCAGTGTGTTTCCTGAGCTTTGTATATTTTGTTTACTTCGTGAGTCTTTATGATCCTCCTTTCATTCAGGTTAGGTGTCAATTCAGAGGGAACTGCTACTTAAGAATTTATTTTTTACTAATAACCCGTGAGATCAACTAGGACAAGATATGTCTAGCCAATTGTAAGTGGAGAGAAGGAAAGGGGGGCTGAGACAGGAGTGGTAAAATCTGTTAATTTGCAAAGATGCAATCAGAATGAAACACAATCATTTGTTTTGTGTATGTGTGGTATGCATGTATGTGTGTTCACACGTGTGGGTGCAGATTTTTATGTGGGCCCAGGTGAATGTGGAGGCCTGAGACTGGTATCCAGAGACTCCCTCGATTGCTTTCCATCTTATGTCTTTAAGCAAGGGCTCTCAGCTGAATCCAGACCTCAAAGTCGTGGCTAGTTTAGCTACACAACTTCTGAGGTTCACCTTCATCTGATTGATAGAATTATAGATGTGCTGCCATGCCCACCCCGCATTATGTGGGCTCTGGGCATCTGTACTTATCTTACATTTCCTCTCTGCCCTCCAAGCACTTTAACCACAGAGCCATCTCCTCAGTCCTTTCAAATGCATTCTGAGAGAATGATAAAAATGCAAAACTGTGAAAACAATCTTACACCTCAAGTCGTTAACTTGAGTTTGCACCTAACCAAAATCATGAATATGACAAAATTGAGAGCTCATCTTTAATAAACAAGGAGAGACTGAAAGTATCCAGGTAATTCAAACACATTTTAATATCTTGATCATATTTCTTTCACAGTATGTATAACTTGAAAACTTTGAGTCTGTACTGATCTAAAGAGGCTAGTTTGTAACTACAACTGTGCCATAGTTTGTAACATAGCTGTGCCAGTGTTGCCATAAAGAAAACTGGCATGTTGAGAAACGGCGGAATGCACAGAATTGCAATAGTTAAGCCCTTGGTAAGAACGTATGAAATGTAGTCTTTGATTCTTATACCTCATGTCAGGAACTTAGTTTGTGTTAGTCAGGAAGCTTAAAGATCCATATTTCCCCTCTAAGGAGACTGAAATCTAGACTTTCAGAATGTAGTTTAAAACAGTTTCTAAAATACCGGGCTGAGGCAGCCTGGGCTTTTAGACTTCTAGGTTACAGGCTCCAAAAGCTTCTGCGGCAGAAGTAGCTCCGCCCTATTCCGCCAGCCTCCTAGCACTCCGAAACTACATTTCCCAGAGGGCCTCCTGCGGCTTCTACGCCAGCGTACTGCTTTCCGGCAGCGTTTTACGTCAGTTCAAAGCAAAAGTTCGGCGGCTGTTCACCCTTCTGACATGGGGTCCTCGTGGTCGGGGAGTGCTGAGCTTCCCGGGTCTTCATCCATAGCTGCCTCCGCGAACCCACCTGCGAAAGCCGCCGCGCCGGCCTCCCTCGCACAGGACTCTGCTTTTAAAAACTGCTGGAGCTGTCGCTTGCTTTCTGGGTCTGCGCTCTTGGGGGCTGGCGCCTACGTCTTCCTGCTGGCCAGGAGGCCCATGAAGCAGGGACTGCTGCCGAATCCAGGCACCATAGCGCAGATGGTCGTCGGCATCAGTGAGCGGGGTGGGGCCGGGGCTGGGGAGGTGGGGAAAGGTGGGGGCGGGGGCTGGGGAGGTGGGGAAAGTGGGGGCCGGGGCTGGGGAGG
>CABHPQ010159505.1:0-13647 GCA_902168405.1 Peromyscus aztecus
TTAGGTGATACATTCAAACTGAAGACAGAGATGAAGGAGGGCGGAATCAGGGCAGATGCTGCGAGCTGCCCAAGAAGCAAGATGTGAAAGAACCTGTAAGCCACAGGCCATGTGGTGATACATAGATTAATAGAAATGGGTTAATTTCAATGTAAGAGACATAGATTAATAGAAATGGGATAATTTAAATGTTAAGAGACATAGATTAATAGAAATGGGTTAATTTAAATGTAAGAGCTAGCTAGTAATAAGTCTGAGCCATTGGCCAAGAATTTACGATTAATACAAGCCTTTGAATGATTATTTAAAAGTGGCTATGGGATGGGGTGGGACAGAAAAAAGCCTCTGGTTGCAAACTTCATTATAAGAGTTTGTTTATCAGCTAATATTTCATTGAATATGTTTTCCATTACTTTTCTCATCATTTTTTGGTCATTACTTCCAAAATTCAAATTTCTTAATGATGCCGCAAAGTTCTAAAGGTATGTTTTTTGTCTGAGTGGATGTTTGAAAACACCTGTCTTTGCTTTGGATGTTCTTTCTTTCGCTTGATCTAATCTGTTATTGAAACTATCAGTTGTTTGACTTGGTCTACTGAGTTTCACTTCTAACATTTCCACTTGATTCTTTTTCGAACTTTGCCTTTCTTACTGAAGTTCTCATTGATATCATAGATTTCCTGAAACTTCTGGGACTTTTGAAGTGCTCCACTATCCTCTGCTAGGAACTCATCTTTCCTGAAGACATTACTCAGACCTTCTCTAAAGGATAGTGTTTGCTCTCCCCAGCACCTACCCCACCTTCTCTACTGGCCATAATGCTCATAATTAGAATGTAATTCCAACATAATGTGACAGGCTAGATAATTGAAGTGACCTGTGGTCATTTTCTTGAATAATCTTATACTACCAGAGAATAATGAGCCGTGTAGAAATCTGTGAAACTCGGTGTTTGTGTTGACACTAGTACCAAAAGAGTCAAGAAGCTATTATGGCGTGTGGTAGCCCTGTAATAAATATAGCCCACCCCCCATCCCAGGTTCATCTCATGATAAATCCACCAGGTCAGTCAGTCCACTATGTTGCTTTATCCTTTTCTGAATATATTGTCAGATTAGCCGTTGGCGGATCCCCATGTTAATGTTCTAAGATATAGAGCCATTCAATTTATAAAGGGTAAAATGCAGGAAGGGATTACTTTTATGACTTCTCACATTTAAATCACCATTGTGGGCTCTTGAAAAGGTTATATCTATATGACACAGGATACCACAGTTTAAGCAAGAGTAGCTCCTGTTGCAATGGCTGGGACAGACGAGGTACATTTACCAAAGTAGATTAACATAAATACTGGTATTTGGATAAGGCCTACTGTTCTGGAGATTCATTTTTATTTAATGAAAACACAATTACATTGTTTCACCCTCCTTTTTCTCCCCCCACCCTTGTTATTTCAACCCTCATCCAACTCCCAGCATCCTCCTCCTCTTTAACCATTGTTGTCATAGATACGTACTCATTCTAGTCCACAAAGGATGGGCAAAGCCCATTTTATTTACATCTCATAAAGATGTATAAAGAATGTATAAAGATGTATAAAGAATAAAGAGTCCAAGTTGAGATAACAGGTAGTTTGTCTTGATATCTGAGTACAAGCTGTAAACGGACTGCTCCTGCACCACAGCCCACCCAAGGACAGTCCTTGAGGACAATGAAATCCTCTCTCTACTTCGAACACAGCAACATTTCTGGTCATTCTCTTCGAGAGGATAAACAATTATTCTGTGGTAAAGACAGAAATCAGTTTGTGAATACTGTGAATAGTGTATACAGTTGCCTATGGATCTGAAAGCAAAACTGGAGACATGTAACTCTGAGGAGGAAGGCTTTTGATGAAGTTGTGGGAGGAAGCACAACACACAGCAAACTACATCCTAAGATAGTCCTCTTAAGAGAGCATCCTCCGGAGAAGAGGAACAAAACACATCAGAGGGATGACTGACCAGTAGATGGCAGCCCATATCTGGTCTTAACAAACCAATGCTGTGTAATGGGCTCCAGAATAAAGAAGCAGTCCTAGGAGAGGCAACGGTGAGGTAAAGGCCCAAAGAGCATGGCCCTGTTCTGTTCAACTGCTGGTACCACTGAGTGCTCAGTATTCCAGCAACAAGCAGCAACACCAACTAATTACATCGAACCAATTTCCTCCTTCCATTACAAGAGGAGATGGTTTACTGCCCACTCTCCTAGCTAACACTACCCCAAGGGCTCAGATAGTCTGATCCAAAATTTCAAACACTTTGCAATATTGTCACAAAGGCAAAAGACGTGCCGTGATGGTGCACAACCGTAGATCTGTTTATCAATACTGTTGTATACCAAAACATATATAACCTATCAGGTTGCTAAAGTAGTTTGAGTCTTCTTGAGGTTCAGCTGAAGTCCTCTTTGAAGCTACTTCAAAAGGAGAAAATATGACTATATCCTTTAGGATTTAGCACATAACACAAATAAAAGGCTCTTAAGGAATGCTGTGTCCTTAGAAAGTAAATGCAGGTATAGAAACCAAGCATGGATCCTACGCTTATCTTAAAAGCGAGGATGCTCATAAGAGAGCATCTGCATGGAAGAGTAAACGAACAATGACATCCACAGGATGACAAGGCTAGGAGATGTCAGCCAGCATCTGTTCTTACCAAATAGGTGTTTATGCAAAGGGGTACGAAGCAAAGAAGCACTCCCAGTAGATATAAAGACCATGTAAGCATGGCTCCTATCCTACGAAAGCTTATCTACTGCTGCCACCACTGAATGCTTCATATGCCAATAATAGATCGGGCTACTATCACTCCCCAACACACAAGGAGGCAATTTATGCCCCTCAATCCCTCTTTTGGACTCTGAGGTCTAGCTCTCAGAAGGTGCACTTTCCCACTAAGAGATACATAGGAAACCCTCACAAACAGGAAGTGATGGGGAAGCCCTGATCCCTGAGCTCTGTAAGATGGTAGAGTATCAGTCAGTTTCCATGCTGAAAGGAGTCATTGGCCTGCTCATCAAGAAGAGACAAAGCTACTGCTCTCTAATAGAGGCATAGTGACTTGCTGAGCTGTTCTCAGAACCCAGTTTACTATCAAAAGAAGGTGTTATGTCATCACAGGCTGATAAAGGCACAGCAAGCAGAGTATCAGGTACCACTGGGTGAGCCAGTTACTTGAGAAGAAGCCCTAGCTCAGGAAACAAACATGGAGTCCAGGAGATTCAAACGTAAGTATTTCAGAACCAGTTGCAGCAGCAGAACCAATAGGTTTGCAAAATAACACATTTCTTCCATTTTTTCCCCAGAAATTTAGCCATTCAGAAAACTGGGAAAGCTCTGAGTGAAAATAGCTTAATTTGAGGGGGAAGAAAAAGAAAGAAATAAAATGGATCCGAACATGGTAAAATGGGTTCTGTAGTAGACCTATTGTTGCCCTGCCCAGATCTACTTCACAAATCTAGAACACCCCTCTTCTCCACTCCCAGCTCGCATGCCATAGCAGCTCTTAGTGGTCCAGCTCACAGTGATTTCTTTCCTAACGTGGGGAGACACAGTCACCCCAGGGACAGCCCGAAATCCATGCAGACACTGGGCTCATTGGTAGCTGGATGCAGGCTCCACGGCATCCAATGAGCCAGAGGGGTCCCAGCTGCTCTCCAGCTGAAACCACATCCTCTTCGTCGACCTCTGCCCCTTCTTATTCCTCATCCCCCTTCTGAAGTCACTTCCTCAGTAAATCATTTGCATAAGACTCTAGCTCTTTGGGTTTCCTTAAAGGAACCCCCATCCACAATAGGAACAAATGGATAATTTGGCGGACAATTTTTTCTCAGTCACAGATGCTTCTAAATAGAAAACTTTTTTCCCAGATCCTTGTTAATCAAAACCATTTCTGCTTTAATATGAGGAATACACAGATGTAGGAGTATTTAGAGATTCCTCATGTGACTGATTCTAGTAAAACTAGAAGAGCAGAACAAATTTACTAATTAAATTAACCAAAGCAAAAATAAATGTTAAATATATAACATTAACGTAATGCAGTGCATTATCTTACTATTTCTGAAGCTAAATTGCTGACGTTTTATTTAAAAACAGAACAATGTAGCCCTGGGCATGCTTCTGTATTTAGTCTGTTCTGTTTTAACCTCAACAATATGAATTTAGAGCATGTGGTTACTGTTTAGTATGCTGTGAATTTACACCTATCAGTTTCCCAACTAAAACTTTGCTAGCCATCAAGCCTTTAACAACTATAGTAAATTTTCCATGACTTTTTAAAGCATAATAAGTTTTTTGAAAGCTTATTGTGTCTTATTTCCTAATGAGCAAAGTGGATTTATCAAAACCTGTGTTGAATTGTATCAAGTTAACTCTTTTCTAAGGTTTGAACAGGAGTCTCCATCAAAGATACTTTCCATTTCCTTATCTAGCAATTAATATGTAGTTAAGTAGTTATTGAGACAGTGTAAAAAAAAAATGTGTCCATGTAAAGAGGCTGCTTACTTTAGAAATATGGTTCCAAATAAAATGGATTTTTATTTTATTTGGACTTGGTACACCTATGTTGCCTGTTCCTTGAAGATTCAACTGCCTCTCATCAGTTTGGTCTACAGGACACCCTACTTTATCATGGTGTTCACCTCGATATCATCGGAGAGTTCTCTAGCATAAGCACTTCAAGATACAAGATTAGATATACGTTCACTAACATTCTGTATGGAAACCTCTCTGTAACGCTAAATATACTCATATCCTATTAGAGGTTGTCCATAGATGAAAATGAAGGGACGAGTTTGTCTTAAAGGTCTAAAGGGATTGGAAAAGAAGAGAGGGTAATGGAATGCATATGACGTGAAAACTCGGAAAAGGACTATCTGCGGGAGGATGAGTACCGAGGGGATGTGGCAAAAGATACTGGCATGATTAAGAACAAAGTGAAATAATACACGTGTACAGAAATGTCCCAGTGAAACCCATTTCTTTGATACTAACTAACAAAATGAATGAAACAATTTCTCTTGGAAGCCCCATTGGTCCATTGGCTGGTGGTTATCTGTGTTCTTCTCTCCATTTGGAGAAGCTGTGTCCTACACGGACTTTTTGACATTCTTGCTACTCCAGATTTATATAAATCTTGCCAACCACTGTCACTGTGATAAACTGTGATGTTTTGTGTCAAAAACAAGGACAAACACGGTTAAGAAGCAACATTTCCCCACTGCCCTTCGGCAACCTTTCCTCTATTTTTCCCCTCCTTTCCAAATTAAGGTTTTGTGACTAAAAGCCACTCACAGATTAAAATGGC
Source organism: Peromyscus aztecus (assembly GCA_902168405.1). NCBI lineage: Eukaryota > Metazoa > Chordata > Mammalia > Rodentia > Cricetidae > Peromyscus > Peromyscus aztecus. The sequence goes on from CABHPQ010159505.1 coordinate 5,348, forward strand.
AAAACATTTATTCATTTAAGAACAAAATTCCTAATTTGAGCTAATGAAATCTTGACAACAGCAGTTGTTATTAATTAGGAAAAGAATTTAAAGATCCTCTCCACCCAAGTGGCTCGGCGAATGGCAGAGAAGTAGGGAGCTCCTTCTGGCTTGACATCTGAAAAGGTTCAATGTCAATCAACTGACTTAAAATGTATGCTAATAGTTCACGGAGTAGGAGAGCTGCATTGGATAGATGACGTCATTAGCCCCACATTAATTTCCTGCTGTGTACACCAAAGTGAATTCAGGTAAGCAGCGCATTGTAGAAATGAATTATCTTGCTGTTTCCCCATCTTATGATAGCGAAACTGATTATCTCTATGCGCCACTGACGTGTCATCTCTGTTAATGTTTTATTCATCAAATACTGTGGCTCAAATATTTGCGTTTTGTGAACTGACTTCATCTTAAGCTCTCAGTTGTGATTTATGACCCAAGACATTCATAGAAATAAAACTGGTTTTAGAGAGAAATTAAAAGTTTGTAACATTTTGAAATTACACTGATCTTTCAGAGTTAATTTTTTCTCTCACATAACTAAAAAAAAAATTACATCTTAAAACATGATTTGAAGGGAAGAAGAAGAAAGTCTGAGGTGTATAAAATTACCAGGAATAGCAATTGTGATGTGACCCAGAAAGCCCTACACAATAACCTGGGTTATCAGACATTTTCACGAGATAAGTGATTCCAAATTAGAGAACTTTCTAGTATAGCTTTGGGATTCTGGTTAAAAACAGAACAGATCTGTGGCCAAGCAGACCAAGATTCTTAACTCATATCTGCCCCATCTTGTAAACTTTCATTTATAATGATCTACAAATTAAGAAAAAACATAACCTTCCCTGGTATGACCAAGAGGTTATTAACAATTTGTAATCGCCACTTAGCACATGTACACTCAGACTGTATATGGGTTATGAATATTTTATTTTCTCATTTCTAAGAGGAGACAGAAAAAAATGGTTGCATTGCAAGCTAATGTTACATGGTAAGCTACACCCATGAGAAGAAACTAAATCCAGAACAATGGAAGGAATAAGGAAGTTCACGATATAAATAAGGAACTAGAGACAAAAAGTACAAGAGAGCAACCAAAGAGTAGGGTTTTTGAAAAGATAATCAAATTTTAAAACCTTTATACCTATGAGAAGAAAAGAAAGAAAAAGAAAATAAGATATAATGGCTGATACCAGAAAGATACACAGAATCACAGGATTCCTTCATGAACCTTTAAAACAGTTGTATACCAACATGGTAAATAACTTAAAAAGACACTGATAAATCCCTGGACATACACATCCAACAAATATGAATCATGAAGAAAGAGAAATTGTGAATGGACCTATAATGAATAATAAGATTGATTCTTGAGGCTGGAGAGAATGCTCAGTGGTTAAGAGCACCCATAGGAGGCAGCCCACACTCACTAGTGAACTCCAGCTTCAAGGGGTCCAGTGCCCTATTCTGTCTTCTCCAAGAACCACATACACAGAGAACACACACAAATGAAATTAATATTTTTAATTAATAATATTTTATTAATAATTAAGCAGTCTTTCATGCAAAAAAAAAGGCTAGGATCAAATATTTAAAGAACTAGCATCAAGCCTATTTTAAAAAATTGAAAAAGAGGAAGGAATATTTTTAAATAAAATCTAGGCTTTACATTAATTTTGTCTGCCTTATAATAACCATATTCTTGTTCCAACTCTTCTCTGAAATTGCATCCCAAAGATCATCTTATTAAACACCTGATTCATTCTTCCACTCTTTCCCTCACTTTTTTGTAGCATTAATACCAGTGACCGTTTTTTTCCTTAGAAAATTGTCTCCTAGTTTCAATGATGCATTGTTCTCTTGGGTTTCTTTTAACCCATTTGGGATACCGTTACCATTTCTTCTCATCATTTAAATGCGCATGCTCCTCTGAGATTGGTCTCATTCCCTCCTTCCCTCCCTCCCTCCCTTCCTTCCTCTCTTCCTCTCTCCCTTACTCCCTCCCTCCCTCCTTGTCATGTATCAGGATATATTTTGGTTTACCAATGTCACAACCATATATCACTTGAATTAACTCAAATCTAGGATGTCGCTTGTTTCATACACTAGCAACATGTTTAACAATGTGTAGAAGGACCAGAGACTCAGAAAATGCTGCAAATGAAGGTCTTAAATTCATTTTGTTGCTGGTGGTGGTGGTGGTTTTGGTGGGGTGTTTTTTTGTTTTCTGTTGTTGTTGTTATTGTTTGTTTGTTTGTTTGAGACAGGACTTCTCGGTGTAAGCCTGGCTGTACTGGAACTCACTCTGTAGATCATGCCGGGTGCTGGCATTAGAGGCATGCACCACCGGGTCTGGCTTTGAATTATTTTTGAAATTATTCTTTACCCCTGTTTCTTACTTCCTGCTGGTGATATTCACCCAAAACAGGCCTTCTTCTATGGGAAGACATCATCCATACCCGTGTAGTATTGCAGCAGCAGCCAGTAGCCCCAAGAAAAAGCAGAATTTTCTTCCAAGTCACTATACTAGAAACAAGAGACCAAAACATGAAACTGTATTCCTCTGAAGAGAGAGGTAGCACAAGGTCATAAGCACTGAGGTAAACCAACAGACTAGTAAGAGAGCATTAAATGGTTGACTGATAGAAGCTGTAGGACAGATTGAGTTCTAAGCTTGTATTTCTTACTTTATGGAGATTATTCTATCTGTTTGCACCAAAGGAAATTAGCTTCTGCCTTTCCAGAGAGACTAGGAGACAGTATCAGAATGTCCCCCGGCGGTTGTACTTTAAAGGTATTGTAGTGGACTCACTAGAGAAGACTGCTCGGACATGGGTGTAAGGCAATAGAAAGTCTTTATTAGCCAGCTGGAGACTACACTGGGTGTTCAGGATCCCAGTGTAGCCCTGAGCCTTCCTCAGGGTGAGCTTTTAAGCAGAAAAGCCATGTTCTGGGTTGACATACTGCCGTTAACAAGAACAGTTAGCCAGAAGCAGAACTACAGAAGCCAAAAGGCAAGGTTAGTCCATTTAGAGATTTTTTTCCAGAACTATGGACTTTGCTGGATTAGGCCTTTGTTTTCATTTTTGGCAGGTGGTGCTATGTGCTGAGTTTTACAGCCTGAATGGCACCTCCATTATGGAGTTAGCTGTGCTAAGGTCTAGGGCCCTGTTACAAAGGCATGACTTGAAAAGACATCTCTGAGCTGTAAAACGAAGAAGCTTTTATCAACTTTTACACCACAAGGGAGAGAGGAAAGTGGCAGTACATACTTTTAAGGTAAATGCTCCAAAGATGGCACTAGGACCAAGAAGAAGTCTGTCCAAAGTTTAGTCAAACTGGCAGGCACATATAGGACTTCATCTTCCATTCTTCTGTGCTCCTTAAACTGTAGAGGAAAAAACAAACACTGGGAGTTGAGGAATCTTAGCCTCATGCATGCTGATGTTATCTTGGACAGGCAATCCAAGCTCTCACCCTGTTCTCTTTGCTTCTGACGTGGCAAGCTTTCTCAGAGCTTCCAGCCTCTGCTTTAGAGTCATTTGGAATAAGCATCTAACAATATCCACAGAAATATCCCCAGCGTGGAACCTCCAACGTGTGCCAAACAATTATTGCATGCTTCCATGCCCTATCCATCTTCATAGGCTACATTTTCAGACTTCCTGTCTCATCTACCACATGCCGCCTTTTGCTTCCCTTGGTTTGGAATTCAGTGACTGTCAAGACTTGATGAACTGGGAGTCTTGCTTGCCGCCTCTCTCTTTCAGCCACAAGGAGAGTCAATCTACTATACCCTCCCCTACTGCTTCCTGCATTGGTTCGGTGCCTTAATCCCCATTAGGCTCTCCTCAGCTCTTTCCAAGGTACTGCATCATTTCCCCAAACACTTACTCTTGTCAGTTTTACTGCAATCTTTCAAAGTTAAAGTTGCATCACACTGAACTTACAATTGTTCACTGACTTGGCACGGACACTTGGATTCCTGTGTGATGGTCTCCAGCCCTGCTTTTCATGGCACCTCTCCCCCCTTTTTTTCTGTAGTTCTCAATCAGAAGAGACACTGGGCAATGTCTGGAGACATTTGCTTGGTATCACAACAGGGGAAGCACTATTGGCACGTTGTGTGTAACCTCCAAGGGTTATCTTTACTTACAGCGCAGAAGATAGCCACCCACATCAGAGCCAAAGTTGAGAAGCAATGCTTTATAGGAGGAACATTAGGAACAGGGAGAGAAGGCAGGAACACGTGAGTTTTCTGACTAGGAGGAGGGCAGGATTATCATACAAATGCAGATGTATTTCAGAAATGCTTCTATCACCTTCCCCCACTGAGCTGCATAAGGGGCTATGGGTATAATTAGACAGCAAAAAAAAAAAAAAAAAAAAAAATCATTGAATACTATCCCAGTTAAAGTCAGCCTTGACTAATATACTCTTCTGAGAAGATTACCTATGACAGATGAAAGAAAAAAAATAACGCCAAAGTCCCAAAGAAATGTTTAGTCATGAAAAATGTTGACACATGTAAGTAATATTAGCCAGAAATACTTTTCTAGCAAGTATTTCATAATTTTCTGAGCATATTGTCTTTGAATATTTTGCAGAAAAGTCATGGAAAACTGACAATAAAGCAAATGGATCTCATCTGGGGAAATAGGAACTGTGTCTGTTGGAGTGTGATGGATTATTTCCAATGGTTATTGATTTATTGGCTTTTCATATATACATAAATTCATTTTATGGTTCTTGATGCCTAATATGTTTGCTCTTCAGATTCTCCATTAAATCAGTTATACTACCTACTGGCTTGATAGCTATTTAAAAATAGAAATAATTTTTTAATTAAGAAATTCTTTACTCATTTTACATACCAACCACAGATCTCCCTCTCTTCCCTCCTCTTGCCTCCCAGCCTCCCCTTCAACCTGACCCCATTCCCTCCTCAGACAAGGTAAGACCTCCCCTGAGTATTCAGCAGAGCCTGGTACTTTCAGTAGAGGCAGGTCCAAGCCCCTCCCCCTATATCAAGGCTGTGCAAGGTATTCCCCCCTAGGTAGTGGGCTCCAAAAAAAGTCAGCTCATGCACCAGGGATGGATCCTGATCCTTCTACAAGAAGGCCTCTTAAGCAGATCAAGCTACACAACTGTTTTGCTTATGCACAAGGCCTAGTCCAGTCCCATGGAGGCTCCACAGCTGGTCTAAAGTTCATGAGCTGCCACTAGTATGGTTTGGTTGTCTCTGTAGGTTTCCCCATCATGATATTGATGCCCCTTGCTCATAGAATCCCTCTTCTCTCTCTTCGACCAGTCCTGGAGCTCAGCCTGGTGCTTGGCTGTGGATCTCTGCACCTGTTTCCATCAATTACTGGATGAAGGCTCTTGCCCTGGGAAGGGGAAATAGATGAGATCTCCATGAGTAAACTGGGAGTGAGGGGCGACAATAGAGGGTAGAGGATGGGGGATGAGAACATAAGGGAACAAATAGTCAAGTTGGAAGAGGAACAGAGTGGGAGATCAAGGAAAGAGATACCATGATAGAGGGAGATATTATGGGGTTAATAAGAAACCTGGTCAAGAAGCAGAGAACAGTGAATGTTCATATTCATTTTTCTTCTTTTATTCAGGTTAATAACCCAGCCCATAATATAGTAGAACCCACATTCAGTGTAAGTCTTCCTCTTTGGTTAAACCTTTCAGGAAATACCCTCATAGACATGCCCATAGATACATTTCCGTGGTTATTCTAAATCCAGTCAAGTTGACACTAAGGGTAAATACAACATTAGTTATTCACACTTACACCTACATATGTACACAGCTTACATTCATATAAGATACATACAATGATAATCTAGTAAACTGATTATGAACAAACACCAGAACACTTGCATCAACATGCGCTATCAGAAGTACAGTTCATTTCTATATTCATTATGAAGGTATTACTCTCTGTCAAACAATAACTACAAAAAGAGAAAGCCTCAATATTGGCTTAGAGGAATCTTGTTTTCTCCTGAACTATTGTTTCATATTTATTTGAAGCATAGTCAAGGTTAGTTAACCTTGATTTCTTCTGGTGTGTAATTGCTAGGAAGCCTGAAGCAGTATTATGGGTTATGTAGCACAATGCATAGAAAATATCACCACAAATACTGTGTGTCAAGCTTATCTTTGCCATTGTCTTATTCCCAGTCTTCTCACTCCCTGCCCCTCCCTATTCACTTAAAAAACATTCTTAAATTATGTGAATAAATCATTATTTATGAACAGCTGCCCCAAGTCTGTGTTTGAATTAGACTTTCCACTTACGTTATCATTGCCATATATTTTACTACTGTGTGTTAAAATATCCTAACTCCTGTATAATGTTATCTCATTTTATTGTTACCATAACCTTGCAAGAATATATTAAATTTGTTTTACAGATTGAGAAACTGAGACTTACAAATTGCTCAAGACCTAAGAGTTTGTTATGCCCAATAGTTAGTAAATAGATGAACTGGGATTTGACACACTCTGCCTGATTTAGAGTGCTTGTTCATAGTCACTTTACTAGATTATCATTATTTGTATCTTATATGAATGTAAGTTGTGTACATATGTAGGTGTAACTGTGAATAGCTAATGTTGTATTTACCCTAAACCTATATGCAATCCATTTGTTAAGTTTATGGCTTTAATTTAAGAACTGCTGTACTATTGAAATTATTCTAGTTTTATTTAATCACAAAGAAATATTAGTGAGGGGATAAATAAAACAATATGCAAAATACCTATGAAAATACAATGTATTTACACTCAAAGCAATCTATTTCTATCTTTACATTCGTCCATCTTAGGGGAATTAGCAGCCCAAGTTGTCAAGTGTCATTCTGCTTCTCACATCCAAATCTTCCTATCATTTCCCCTAAACCTACGCTTCCTTTGTCTCTACTTCCACTAAGTTTTCTTCCACTCCTAGAAAAATCAGTTATCCTTTCAGTCCTACAATTCCAAATATGAATTAGGAGAGTGCAAGGGCCACACTGGGATTTTATAAGGATCAAAAAAGCAAGTATATAAAAGGGTTTATAAACCTTTGGTTTCATCGTGGTTATTCATTAATGTTTTTCTTTGGTTCAGAAATTATATAATTATATTGAAGAAGAAATGACATTACACACATGATAGATCGGAGACGAACTTTCTGACTGAAGGTGAATTTGATATTTGCTTCAGTAACTGCAGAATTGTAACTAGAGAGTTTCTTGTTCTCTGAGATTGTTTGAAGTGCCACTCAGTCCCAAAGCAGAGTTACAACAATGGCTGCTTAGTGCTATTTAGGACTTTCAGTTTAGTTATGTGTACATTTAGCTAATTTTCCAAATCACTTATTTTATAAATTGCTGCCTTTACCTACTTTTCAAGAGATTGAGTGGGCCGGGGGGGGGGGGGGCGAAAGGGGGGGGAACGGGGGAATCTATGGCTGATATGTAAAGTTGAATTATATTGTAAAATAAAATAAAATAAATTCAAAAAAAAAGATTGAATGTGCAGTGGAGTACAGGAGTCGTAGATAGATAGATAGATAGATAGATAGATAGATAGATAGATAGACAGATAGACAGATAGATGTAAAGATATATAAAGACATAAATAGATAGACATTAGCATTGATGGATTAGGATATAATGCTGGTTGCCACCAAGAATATGAGACATTTCTTCTATAATCAAAGTTTAGAGTCACCTTTGCCCCACAGGGGCATTCAAATGCACTCAGAGATATTCTTTTCCAACAAACTGACCAAAGCTAGAAAAGTCAAGACCTGCTGTATGTCAAATTGGTCAATAAATAAAACACTGATTGGCCAGTGGCTAGGCAGGAAGTATAGGCGGGACTAACAGAGAGGAGAATTGAGAGAACAGGAAGGCAGAGGGAGTCACTGCCAGCCGCCACCATGACAAACACCATGTGAAGATGCCAGTAAGCCACAAGCCACGTGGCAAGGTATAGATTTATGGAAATGGATTAATTTAAGCTATAAGAACAGTTAGCAAGAAGCCTGCCACGGCCATACAGTTTGTAAGCAATATAAGTCTCTGTGTTTACTTGGTTGGGTCTGAGCGACTGTGGGACTGGCAGGTGACAGAGATTTGTCCTGACTGTGGGTAAGGCAGGAAAACTCTAGTTACAAAGACCAGCTTGGCTGTATGTTTTATAGTTAACAATTACATTTCAAGTTATTGAGAAAGCAGACATGATGGCAGGACAAC
>CABHPQ010159505.1:13747-42683 GCA_902168405.1 Peromyscus aztecus
AATTACATTTCAAGTTATTGAGAAAGCAGACATGATGGCAGGACAACCCATCCATAGTCTCTGGGCTTGTTTCACACCTTTGCACTCTGCTGCTGTTAGAATAGCCTTTCCAAGTTCTGAAAGCTACATCCCTTTCTGCACACTGTGTCCCAAGGACATTTTCAAGCTGTTTGACTTGAAGGATGTGGCCGTTTTACTACTGCACTCGGCCTGTCAGCTCTGAATTCTGACACCAGCTTCTGAGCCAGGAAGAATTGTGTTCTCATCTTCTTGTTCTATCCACACTCCATAGCTTCGGGCATATATTTCCCTTAGAAACAGTCCCGTGTCAATGACAGATGAAATCAATTTCAACATAATATACCTAAAACTTCACATTCATAAATCTCTTTTTTTTCACATTTCAGAGTTATATGTCCTTGTAATATTTTTGTATGTTATATTTGCATCACTGTGACTGAAAATAACTCACAGGAGGAAATATTTATTGCGGCTTATGATCTCAGTGGGTTTTAGTGATTGTGGCAGGGAAGCCATGGTAGCCAGCTTGTTGCCTGACAGCCTGCCTCACAGTACTGGGAGCATATGACAGAGGCTCTTAACACCATAAAGGAACAGAAAGCCAAGCCAGAACATGGCAGAAACCAAGGGCCAGCCTATAACTGCCAAAGGCCTGCCCCGAGTCACCTGCTTCAGCCAGCTAGGTTCAACCTCTGTAAGGTACCACAGTCTCTGAAAAGCACGCCATCAGCTTGGAAACAAGTATTCAAAACATGAACTTTTGCAGGGAATGTTTCACATTCAAACCATAATATGCGGGATTTGGAGGGCACTAAGATAAATGTGAAATCCGGAAGAAGGTATATTGCCTATTATTGTTGACTTGATAACTACTTAGTGAATGTCTAGTCTGAGTGGAGCTTTTTACCAGGCTCTGGGGGTACCAAGAACAAAATGACCTGCCCAGAGTTTGTAATTGAGCACACTCTCATGAAGGACACAGAACAAGGTCATCAGTGTTATGTTGGAGGTAAGTACACGAGAGTGAGCGAGCAAGCACACACAAAGACACTTGAGCAAACAGGGCCAGATGCAGAGCACCACATTGTTTAGGCACCAGGTAAGAAGCAGAAGTGCTGTTAAAATATTATTGGAATCCATCTGGAACCTTAGCCCATTTCTGCCCATTTAGTTCATGTCCACTTCTTTCGTCACTGGCAGAGTCTAAAGCGGTGCTGTTGCTAACAATGAGAAATAAAAGTTAACAGAAACCAGCACCTGCTCTTCCTAGGGCAGGGCCAGCTCTGTTGAGTAGTTTGACTACAGGTGACATTTCCCCCATACAGTGCAATCAAGTCCTCAGTTCTCAACAGAAAACTGGGTACTTTACCTCACATTTTGCTGTCATGGGTTATGGGGGAATCTGGAGGGTATTTGATTGAAACAAACACAAACGGTCCCTGGAATTATATTAATTAAAAACATACTGGGAAAACTTTCAGAACAGATCCCTCCTATAAGATGTAACTTGCAGGTCTGATGGAAAGGAACATATGGTCTGTTGTCGTTCCTCAGTTTCTCCATGTGGCCACCGAGTTACTTTTCTGACCCTGTGCTCAGTTCTCTTTGTAGGCTGACTTCCTCCACAAAGCTGCCGATTTCTGCTCCCTCATTGCTTTGCCTTTTACCTCTGTTCTAATTCCACATTAACCTTAGTTCCTTAATCTGGACTAAGACTATTTAAATCTATGGTGATTAGTTGAGTCCTTTTCCAGCTCGTTATGAAGTGGATGAAGCTCGAATTTTGTACCAGTAGTCATATTCTCTGCAAGAGGGAAAAGATACTTTACTTAGTTCCCCACAGGCAAATGATGATGTAGCATGGTTTTGTGTCTATGGTAACCATTGGCCTTGAAGTTGCTGTGTTCAGAAATATTTAAAAGCTTGCTTTATTATTCTAAAATTAATAATTGGACCTCCATGGCAATGGTAACAAGGAATAATGAATATGCTAAATTCTGTGCGAAACCTTTTATGAGTGATAATAAGATGAAATCGAAATAATAAGTAATTGTGCTAAAAAAAAAGGAAAGCAAATGATAGAGAGGTCTAATATAATTCAGATGGAAAAGAAAGTTTATTAACATGATAATATTCTGCTGAAAGAATATTTTGTATAACTTAATTTGGTATTAGCTTCCTTGGAAATTGACCTCGTTAAAATCAAGTAACTAAAATAAGAGATGGTCACTGGGTTCTATGGTTTCATTCATTTATCCCATGCCATCCAGCACCATCTCTTTTCTGTTCATTAAAAGGTTTTGATGCATAGTTGGCTTGGTTTGCATTATCAGGCATAAATTTTCTCTTTTGAATGAGACTTAAATCCAATTAGACCACTGTTGGTTACATCCAAAAATAAAACAAACACTAGGGATATCATGCAGGGCATTGTGAATCTTAGCCTTTACGACTAGTTAGGTAGGATTATTGATTACTTTTCTCCCTTGGCAGCTTGCATAGCACCTTCTGATACTATAAGAGCTAGTTCCCAGGGTGGAGGCTTCCAGGTCAGTTCCAACTCAGTTCTTCCAAGTCCTGTATCTGAAGTGCATGGCATCTTCAGCAATAGGGCCTTACCATCACATTGCCCCCATGACATCTCAGCAATTTGGTTGCCTAAACAAGAGCAGCTTAGTGACAATACCAGTTGGCATGTCAATGTGAATAGGATAAATTTTATCACGTGCCAACCCTAAATGAAAAACTACAGGCAATAGAATTCTTTTTCTTTAGGGACAAGCTCCCCAATAAGCTATCCAGTCCCAAGTGGTCAGCTCTAAATACATATGGATAGCACAATAATATGTAGAGAAAAGTCATGAATTGGAGAGGGAGTTGAGGAGGCGTGGTAGAAGTCGGAGGGAGGGGAGGGAAGGGTGGGAATGAAATACAGTATTCATGTATAAAATTCTCAAAACATAAAACATTTCAATCTTAAAAAACAAAAGGGAAAGAAAAAAAGTTTTCTGAAGCTCATCTGTCAACCTGTCAAAGACTCTGAGAAACACTGACAAGGGCCAAGGCAGAAGACCCATGTCCACTTCATTTGCAGGCAGACTGGAAAAGCGAAACCCACCCGAGTTACTCATTTCTGTTATTTCAATTTTCCTGGAGTCCCAGTGTTCTCTCTTTCAGTAGAAAGAAATATTTGTACCCAGAACATGATCTAATATGAGAGATTTATAGTCAACTCTAATGTAAGAACATTTCAGCTTGTCAGCAAGTAAAATGGAAGCACATATTTTAAGTATTCAGGAAAAACACTACCAGGAAGCACACAGAAACACCGAAGTCAGCCACTGGTGACTGCTCCAACGGCTCCCTTCATCTGCATGCAGCTTATTACTGGATACAAATACCATACTCATTCATTTACTGTCCAAAGGGTTTTAGACCTTTTTCAGCCTTTATTGCTGTGTATTCATTGTACATACTGTTGGGCTTCATATCATGTCCTTCAAGTACAGCATGTGTTTGACTCAGTCCCTACTATATTCCCTCCCTTTATCCTTTTCTACCTCCCACTGTGTCCGCCTTTCCTCTAGTCATTCATGTGTGTTTGTATATAAATATATAGAAAGAATTCTAGTGCTGACAAATGAAAGAAAGCATGTAGTATTTGTCTTTCATGCATTTGGCTGATTTTTAACATGATTGTCTTCATTTGCATCAATTTTCTAACAAATGACATAGTTTTGCCCTTCTTTATGGCTGAATTAAAGTCCATTGTGTACATATACCACATTTTTTTTTGGTTTTTTTGAGACAGGGTTTCTCTGTGTAGCTTTGCGCCTTTCCTGGAACTCACTCTGTAGCCCAGGCTGGCCTCGAACTCACAGAGATCCGCCTGCCTCTGCCTCCCGAGTGCTGGGATTAAAGGCATGCGCCACCACCGCCAGGCTACATTTTCTTTATTGGTTATGCTGTTGATAGAACTGGTTTAGGCCAATTCTGAAACATGGGTGTCATGAATAATGCTATAATCAATATGGATGTGTAGAAATCTTTGTGGCATGTGGCTTTAGAGTCCTTTGGGTATATACCCAGAAGTGGTGTGGCTGAATCATATCATAGTTATAGTTTTTAGATTGTTTTTAGGGATTTATTTAAAATTTACTTGGATGTTTTTTGAGGAACTTCCCTGTTATTTTTGTAATGGTTACCCCAGTTTACATGCCCCCCCCCCCATGGTATATAAGGGTTCCTGTCTTCCAACGTTCTTGGCAGCATTTGTTACTGTTTGTTTTCTTAATGGTAGGGTTTTTGTCTTGTCTTGTTTTTGACTGATTGGCATTACACAGGCTGTGTGATAGACATTTAGACTCTGACTAATGAACTGATATTTGAGCATGGAATTGTTTACTTACTTCATTTTTGCCTTGCTTTATCCCCCAAAGAACTAAAGGCTCTCAGAATAAATAGAAGCCCCTGAAGTACAGTGAAGGGAACATGGCAAGCAAAGGAGAGAGGTGTCCAGCACTACAGTGTGAACATTTGTATCACCAAAGTTCATGTGTTCAAATCTCCCCAAGGTGTGGTATTTGGAGATACGGCTTTGGGGGAGATGAAAAGGACAGATAATTTGTGACTGGAATAAGTGTCCTTATAAAAGAAAAGACAAAGATAACTAGCTCCTGATACTATGGAAGGGCACGAATAGTTGAGTTAGGTATTAGGTCCTTAACAAGTTTTAAATCTACCAGTATCCTCATCTTGGAATTTCCAGCTCTTAGAACTATGAGAAATAGTTTATGATATATATATATATATATATATATATATATATATATATATATATGCTACAGTTTATGTCATTTTATTTCAGAACCCAAGATAACTGGGGAAGGAGGCCATGACAGAGACAACCTATATCAGGGGCTAAGGTTATAGGATAAGTAAGTAGTGTGAAAGCTTCCTTAGAGTCTTATGTTTGATCTGAATCTCTGGTTGAAGATGGGGAAATCACAGTTACTGGCCTAACAGGCAGAGCCAATAGTAAAAAGCTGAGATTATACAGATCCAGTTGGACAGTAGGCTTTTCTGGAATGTAGAACAGGACTGACATTGAACAAGCCCAGAATAATACTACAATATCCTTATTCTGCAGGAAATAACCAAAACCTTTTTGGATAAATATGATGTATGAGCTTAGGGATCCGAGCTAACATGAATTTCCTGGTATCCAATTCCAGGAAGCAATGAACTTCATTGCAGCAAATAGGTACATTAGCACACACAAGATTCACAATCCAAAGCCATGAGCATATTTGAAAGCAGTGTGGTTAGAATAAGAAACTATCATTTTGGTGACTTTTGAAAGAAGTTTCCATCAACAGGAATTACAGGTATTTACAATGTTGTCCAGAAGTACTTCAATTAATTCCAAGTCATCAATCATCACCCTAGACATTCAATGGGAATTCATATTTGAATAAAATGAAATCATTCTTGTTCATTTCTGAAGAACAGAGCATTAAAATCATCAGCTTGGGATCAGCCAGATTACAAATTAGAGTTCCATCCCTTAGGGTAGCCTTGGAAAATTACTCAACTGACTCTTAGTTTTCTCATTTGTCAAATTAAAATAAAGATGTCTAGTTCATAAGATTATAACAAAGGTTGAATATGACAATGGAGTACCACATAGTCAGTGGTCAGTAAGTATACGCTGCTACTATTCTTTAACATTTTACAAACAAGAATTATTGATGAATACATAATTATTGATGAATCCATTGTGATGTGTTTGTTTCGATTTAATTTATACTTGTTATCTCCTCTCTTTTTGATAGGAAATACAACTGTTATAGCCACACTCTTTTTCTGGGGCTTCTCTGAAGATCCTTAATTGATGAAGTTCTTGTCTTAGGGGAAATAAATAAAAATAAATAAACATAAAAGCATGCAAGGTACAATTTTTAATATGCTAGAGCCCCTTAAAATCCAAAAGTAACCCAGAAAAATGAAACTAAAGATTCCAGGTTTAGAGTCTGTGGTAATTTGGATGAGAAATGTCCCCACAAATCCATGCATTGGAACACTTAGTACCCATTTAGGATCACTGTTTGGAGGGGTATAGAAACTTTATGAGGCAGAAATTTACTGGAGGGGTTGTGTCACTGAGGGTGGGCTTTGAGGGCTCATACCCTCCCCACTTCCTGTCCTCTTTCTCTCCTCTCTGTGTGTGGATAAAAACGTGATCAGCCAGCTTCCTGCTTCTGCTTTCAAAGTTGCCCTGATGGTTGCCGCCTTCCCCAATGTGATGAACCAGAATAAATCCTTTATTTTCTAAGTTGCTCTTGTCGGCCACTTTATCATAGTAACCGAAGAGTAACAACACAGAAAGATTGAATAGAGTCAAAGCAACAGAAAACAATGGAAGTAAAATACATATCCAGTAATTTGTACAAATATTTGCCACTTCACAAGAGTCTGTCTAAAGAATTAGACTATCGGTGAAGGTGGACAGTGATTCAAATTATTCTGAAACATAAATAGAGAAGTTAGAAACTTGGGCTACCGAGATGGTCTAGCCTTGAGAGCAATTACCAAAATGGTAGTTCTCATGACTATCGGGGTCAGCAAAGACTGACAATTTCAATGGTAAATTCTAAAGTATCAAAGAAAAAATAGAAGTTTATATAAAATTGTGGTTAAATTAAAGTGAAGCACTGGTTGCCACACCTCTTTATGAAATTCTGAGTCTTCAGGTAGACTCTCTCCAGGATAAAGACTGAGATGGGTTAAGTGTAGAAAAAAAACCAACAGCCTGGGTAACTTCTCTGGGAAGAGTGTGTCTGTCCCTTCCTGGAAGAATAGCACCTAGCATCTCCCCTCATGTGAATAATAACTTGGAAGAGATAACATCCTGCTCATACCATAGCAAAAGAAAACTTTCTCAAATAAATCAGTCACAAATTAGGGCTTTGGAGAGTGAAGAAGAGAATCAACATTGGAGAAACAGACAGACAAATACAGGACATGTAAGTATTTCTAAATCATCTTAAAGTATTCTTCATGCTTCATTAGTCAACAAAAAGAACTAAAGGAATCTGCATGGCTTCAAGAAGGCTACCTAGAGTTCACACTTGGACCACTAGATGAAAAAAAAAAAAGAGCTTCTTAAAACTATGTCAGATGCATGACCAGGAAAATCCTTTGAAATTTGCACTGTATTCCAAATGATTTGTATTGAATCAGATAAAATGACATTTAATGTAGGTGAGCATGCTACAGTGTTGGCTCAGTTTTCTTGAACAAGTTGGATGCTTTCTAACCCGTTAGCTGCAGAAGCGCTGTTGCTGCGGAGGGCACCATAAACAGGATCACTTCTTTCCCTTCACACGGTTGATCACAACAGGAATGCTTGTGCAGACAGCAGAAGAGGTTGAGATAAAGGGGTCTGCCGAGCAGGTGGCGAACCACTTGAAGACCTAAGTGTGTGGGGAAGGAGAAAGAAATCAATGTGCTTCCAATATTACAATAAGGGTAGTGCTGGTGAATGAGAAACACCTCCACAAAGGGACATGATTTTACAGGAAGCCATTGGCCAATGCATGAGGGAGAGAAGGTCCTGAGTCTCACCCCAGTCACAGAGGAAGAACGGAACTTAGTCTGATCAAACTGTGCCAGGCAGTACAGGGAACTTTTAATGCAGCATTTTTATTAATTTTTTGATAATCTTATACCATGTGTATTGGTCCTATTCATTCTACTACTCCTTCCTCCTTCCTCAACTCCTCCCAGATCCATCCCCTCTACTTCCTGGCCTCATTTTTTTTTGAAGTTAGCCCTTTCTCAAAATGAAAAGGGTAGAAGCATAGAGCTCAGAAACACTTTAACATAGTCATCCTTTTCATTCTTTAAAAACTTTAATTTAAATTCAAAAGTTTTTTTTCAGAGTGCCAAATTATTCTTATTTACATATTGAAGTGCATTAAAATAGCAATACTACAACTAGTTGGGGGGGGAAGTGTACATTTCAAACACTATGACAGAAATACTTTTAAATTTATACCTTAACACAACTTAGAAGGAAAGAAGGCAATCTTTCAAATCATATATTTGAAGGTGTGAGGACAAGCTGGCTGTATTATCTGTCACCTCACTGATGTCCAGGGTGAATCCAGCTGATTGGCTGGCCAGGCAGGTGTCCCCTTCCTTCTTCATGCCCCACGTGTGTCTCTTCAGAAGCTGATGAAGGAGGAAAAGCTTCCCTGAAGAGAGAAGTACTCTTTGGTCAAGGGTACAAAAATAGGTGCTAGAACTTTCAAGAAAGCTCTCAAAGCATCTATTTGAATTATGTTGTTTACTTTTGAATAAATGTCTAACACCAAAGGGCTAGTGTAATAGTTCCTTAGGTAATGAACTGGAGATCGGTGTTGCTTTAGGTAGATAGGTTTCTTGTCAGTTAGGATTATACAACCCTTAGAACATTTGTGTGGACAATGGTACTTTCTTCTTTCACTGTTTTTGCTATGAAAATGATTGTGTATATATGCATATGTGTGTGTATATATGCATATGTGTATGTTTGTATGCATATGTGTGTGTTTGTATGTACGTGCATATGAATGTACATATATATGTATATATGTGTATATATATATATATATAAAACAATTAGTGAAACAGAGTCCATGAATTTGAAGCAGAGCAAGGAGGAGTTCATGGGAGTGTTTGGATGTAAGAATGGGAAGGGAAAAATGCAGTAATTAAATTGTAATCTCCATTTTTTAATACAAAAGAAAACTTTGAAGCAGCCAACACATGGCATGGTGATCATTAATGAGCCATCATTTACTTCAAGAATTATCACCATTCTAACTACCCATTTTTCATCTTTTTGCTGGACTGTCCCCAAGTATTTTAGAGCAAAGTGCAAGAATCTTATTATATAATCAATTGATAATGATTTCTTTTAAACTAAGCCACAATATCACTATTACAGCATAATAAAGTAAGTTGTGAATGTGGTATAGTACTCAGTATATTCAAGTTTTCTCTATTCAAACCTGGTTTCAAACGGTGTCCGTGCACTGGTGTGTGGTCATGACATTCCTTTACATCCATTTAATCACTACAAACACCTTCCCTCCACTTAATTTCATGTTGTTGTTGAAAATTTTGAGGCTTCTTTCCCTAAGATTTTCTTTCTAAATTTGGTAATATTATCCTTGGGATTTTTTTAATGTGTTTCTTAAATCTAACTAAATGGATAGTGTAGTGTATGGATGGGAATGGTCCCTATAGGCTCATATATTGAATGCTTGGTCATTAGGGAGTGGCACTCCTCACCAAATAACACACAGTTTTTGCCACTCTGTCTCATTTTGTGCTATGCACATGATTGCAGAGATGGTATAGAATCTACATATAATAAAGTAGATACCATTACTAGATTTCAATTAATGAACTGAAGAAAACTGGTGAAGATATGCAGAGCCCAAGATTGAGTTGTTGTGATGTGTATGGCCACTGGGTTGAAAACCAGTGGGCCTGGGTTCCTACCCTGCTACCACGTTTTTATGTGACTCTGAGCAAGTCATGGCATTTCTCTTCAATAGAACAGCCAGAGAAGTGACTTTCAAACTTTTAAATCAGAAGATGTTCAAACAAAATCTTACCTAAGTTGCTAATATATTAAGTACATTTTAATGCATAAAATTTTCTTAAGGACAGGTAAATCTAGGAGTTCTATCTACTTGGTCTTTCTTTTTTCACAATTTAGAGAGATTAAGAAACACCTAAATTTCTAAATCTCTGTCCATAGAGTAAAGTATGAATAGACTTGGGAACAGAAATTTAAATGATCTCTAAACCACTTTCTTTAATGTGACATAAAAGGGTCTAATTAAACACATGCACAAAGTCAAATTCAAGAGAGGGAAACCCACACTCACATTTAGAGTGATGATTCGGAATGAAAATCAGGCCTTCTTATAGATGGATTTTTCTTTGGGCTGCCAGCTCACAAAAATGACACAGAGACTTATTATTAATTACCAAAGCTTGGCCTATAGTTTAGGATTGTCCCACTAGCTCTTATAACTTCAATTAGCCCATTTATATTAATCTATGTTTTGCCTCACAGCTTTTTACCTCTCTTCCATCATGCATCTCCTGTTTCCCCTCCATGTCCTCTGGCATCTCTCTCTTGCACCTAGATTCATCTCCTCTTCCTCTCTCTCTGCCAGAAAGACCGCCTAATCTCTTCCTGCCTAGCTATTAGACATTCAGCACTTTATTAAACCAATTAGAAGGTGCCTTGGCAAAGACACATCTTCACAGTGTACAAAAGGTTTATTGCACAACACCTTCTTCTTCCAAAATAGTCTTCAGGCCCCTACTCCATTTTAGTTACTGATTTGTGAATCATTAGTCAGTCATGACGTTACATTGTTATATTTATTATTTTCAAATGTAGACTTATATATTTACTGTAAACCTTGGATCTAACAATGACTTCTGACTTCCAGATGCTATGAGACTGAAGACACATCTACCTTGATGACAGCAGAGCCATGTTCTCAATCTTGGGAGAACATTTTATATAGTTTCCAAGTCAGATCTTCCTGAGAACAAGCAGATGGTTCCACCAGAAAGCAAGGCTGAGAGGAAGAGAGGAAAGCAAATTTCAATTAATGAACTGAATTACAGTTCTTCACCATCCAATAAAGCTTCAGCCATGTTTGTATCATTCTGATTTGTATAAACTCGGAAGACCATGTCACAGAGAAACTTTAAGAACAAAATAAGCATACTGCGTTTTATATAGGATTTGTAAGGTATAGTTTAAAAATGTGGTCATAGATCTCTTTTAAGTTATCATCTGTTCCTTCAGTTGGAGCACTTTATTTCCTAAGTAACTTGTTTTTTTTCTTTTCTGTGCTTGTGTACCAATTTAGATAATATGGGCATGACTTCTCATACTGACAGAGACATTATCAGTTCCTGGTCATTTTTGTTTGTCTTTCATGTTTCATCCATTTCCCACAGAAAGATAGTAACATCTAAATCATTCATTAATTTTAACTGCAAACTACATTCTTGCTTTTTAATGAAAATTTTCTGTGAGTTTGGACTCTGTCCTCATCACTGAGAGGAATAAAGCAGGTAAGGGAGTTTCTTGCTAATAGCTAGTAAAGCTAAAATTTATTTGTACAAAATGATCTCGGGGCCAGGGTAGATCTTAAGACTAAGATCGTTATTGTCTGTCCTAGACCTTAAACAAGAACATTGGTAGTTAACTTACCAGGAACAGAACAAATGGCTGGTCAACATCACTCTGATTTTGGACATTTAATGCTTGGTACATCTTGTTTGCTGAACAGAGGGACCACTTAACTCTAATAGCTGTTTTCAGGGTAAAATTTGTTTTAAAACTTCGGCCTTAAAAAAAGAAAGTACTGGTCACAAATGCTCTCAAAGCAGGGGGATTCTAATGTGAACATGGTAAGAAATGAAGTATTCATTACACCTGGTCCACTAGACAAACATAATGAAGACCCAGTATGAAGAGTTCCTGATGGATGGTGACTGGAGATATTTTGCCACCATCTGACTAAACCTACGTGAGCAACATGCCATAATATGGATAGGGTTCAATGATAGTGTTTAGCATGTTTAACAATAATAGCCATCATTATTAAAGTTATGATGTTCAGATATCCAAATCTTGGGGTTATTTCTACCTACAGGGAGAATGGAAATAGCATTTAAACACAAGAAGCAAATTGACTTATATTAGAGAGAGCATTTCAGAATAATATTTGAGTAAAGCTAGGGCATTATTATCTTTAAAGGAAAAGTCAAAAGTGGAATAAAGTTAACAAGGAACTGAAGGTCTTGTGACATATTTTAATACCAAAATATTTGGATGCTGCCATAATTATTGAAATATCTACATGCAATATTCATGTATTTAAAATGTAAAGTTTAATGTATGCAACATGCCCAGTATTGCCCAAATATCACCACAAGAGAAAATTAGAATATTCTTCTCCCACCAAAATAAACTCCATAGTGAACTTGTCCCTTGCCCATTCTCTCAGCAATCGCTAATCTTTCTCTTCCTCTAGATTTCTGTATACTTGCCTATTCTGGATAATTTATCTAACTTAAATGATATAACATTTAATCTTGTGACCAGTTTCTTTAATTAAATATAATGTTTTCAATATCTATCTATGCTGCTGGGTGGTGGTGGTGCACTCCTTTAATAACAGCACTTGAGAGGCAGAGGCAAGAGGATTTCTGAGTTCAAGGCCAGCCTGGTCTACAGAGTGAGTTCCAGGACAGTCAGGGCTACACAGAGAAACCTTGTCTCAAAAAACAAACAACACAGAGAAACCTTGTCTTTAAAAACAACCAACAACAAAAAAATTTATCATTGTATAACATGATAGGTTCATTATTATGTAGCCCAATAATATTCCATTGTTGTGATCTAGTACATTTTATTTGTGTACTTGGAATTGATAGCCATCTTGGCTAAATTTTCTTTTATCTTTTGTTAATAATGCTGCGCCAGGCGCCTTTAATCCCAGCACTTGGGAGGCAGAGGCAGGCAGATCTCTGTGAGTTCGAGGCCAGTCTGGTCTACAAAGCGAGTTCCAGGAAAGGCACAAAATTACACAGAGAAACCCTGTCTCAAAAAACCAAAAAAAAAATTGCTGGTATAAATAGTTATCCTTGGATTCGCATGGATGCTTTTTCTATTCTCTCAGTTGCATAGCTAGATGTGTGCCAACTGAGAAATATGGTAACTATATTTTTAAACTTTTCCAAAATAGCCTGTAACAGTTTATATTCCCAATATCTGTGATAGAGGATGTCAGTTTCACCATATCCTCATCAACATAATTGTTACAGTCATCCAAGTAAGTGTGCAGCACTGTCCCAATGGAGTTTTGGTTTTTGCATAGCTGCTTAGGAGAAATGTCTATTTAAGATCTTTATATATTTATATCCCCATATAGGGGATACACACACACACACACACACACACACACACACATATTCACTTTTCCATGAATGAACCCACAACCTCCAATCTTTTTCACATCTTTTTATGTAATATTTTTATGTAAAATATATCATAAATCTTTTTGATATTATTATAAACTGAATGTTTCTTAAATTTACTTTTTGAAAATTTTTTACTATTACTGAAGTGATTATATTATCTGAGTGTAGGTAATGACATTTATTGACACTTGAAAAGTGGAACTGTTTGTGAAAGATTAGAAGAATTAGGAAATGTGGCCTTGTTGGAGTAGTTGTGGCCTTGTTGGAATAGGTGCATCACTGAGGGTGGGCTTTGAGGTTTCAAAAGCCCATGCCAGGCCCAGTCCCCACTCCCTCTCAGCTCTTGCTCCAGAACCACATCTATCTGCTTCCCATCCTAAAGATCATGGACTAGCCCTCTAAAACTGTAAGCAAGCCTCCAGTCAAATGCGCTCTTCTAACGAGTTGTCTTGGTCATGGTGTCTCCTTGCAGCAATGGAACAGTGACTAAGACACAGACATATGTCATAATTTGTTTTTTTTGTTTTGTTTTGTTTTTTTCGAGACAGGGTTTCTCTGTGTAGCTTTGCGCCTTTCCTGGAGCTCACTTGGTAGCCCAGGCTGGCCTCGAACTCACAGAGATCCACCTGGCTCTGCCTCCCGAGTGCTGGGATTAAAGGCGTGCGCCACCAACGCCTGGCCCATATGTCATAATTTGTAGGATGATGGCCATGAGACAGAAACATAGTATACAGCTTCCAAGCTATTGGACAAAGAGAAATGTTCCAAAGAGTAAAATTGAAAGTTAAAAAGGGAAACAATAGACCAGCTGGCATGCAAGAATAAATTAAAGCTATAAATATTAAGCATACATATACAGAAACTATATTAAATGTAAATGAAGTAATTAATAAATTTAAAACTTTCAAGTTCAATGACAGCCCAGAAGGCCACAGTCATCCTGGTATTTATGTTCATCAGATCACCACCCACAGGAAGCAAGGAGGCACCTTGGAGGAAATAATGATCCCACTCCAGTGACAGAGGCAAAAAGACACTGTAAGAATACTGGGTCCCATCCACAGGACCAAAGGCAACACAGAGAGACACCCACCAGCCAAGTTTGAGCTGATTTCAACATTAAGAATAACAATGACCATAAACAATTTTAGTATGCTAAATGAACAAAAATATACTAATTTATAAAAAAAGAGAAAAGGAAAGTTTCAAATGCCATAGGGGATGGGATTGTATCTAGGGAGTACTAGTAAAGACTACACAGGGCTTTGTGTCCCATGCCCCTGTGTCATGGTGGAAAGAACTACATGGGTGACTAAATGCTCATTACTAACAGAGAAACAAAAACTGATTTTTGATTATTATTTGTTGTATCATGTGTCTTAGTTAGGGTTTTCATTGCTGTGAAAAGACACCATGACCACCACAACTCTTATAAAGAAAAAACATTTAATTGGAACTGGCTTACATTTTCAGAGGTTCAGTCCATTATCATCATGGTGGGACATGGCAGTGTGCAGGCAGACATGGTGCTGGAGAGGTAGCTGTGAGTTCTATATCTTGCACAAGCAACAGGAAGTGGTCTGTCACACTGGGCGTAGCTTGAGCATATATGAGATCTCAAAGCCCTCCTCCAGAGTGACACACTTCCTCCAACAAGGCCACACCTCCTAATAGTGCCACACTGCCTTTGGGGGCCATTTTCTTTCAAACCAGCTCATCTTGTAAATTAATTAAAAATTAATTCTTACATAGTTATAGTGGTTTTTAGGCATAATGTTATGTCTTAGCATGTAACAAAAAGGGAAAAACACTATTCACTTACCAGTGAATCCAAAAGCCATTCTAGTTTTCCTGTGGATGCATTTTCCAATCCAGTATGGGATGAATCTTTAAAAATAACAGTCATGTATTATAGATTCTCCTCTGGAGGCTTTACATTTCAGAAATTTTACTAAAATAAAAGTACAAGGATAATGACCTATATTATGATCTATGTATTATTATTATTGAAATCAATACAACTTTATAAAAGTATTAATAGCAAATTTTATTATCTTTCAAAGTTTAAATGGAACAAGTTTGAATATGCTGCGATTAAACTTGGCATTCCTTCTCACAATGAGAACAATAGACATTCATGTTTTGTTTTCTAATGTAATCGCTATAATTATATATATCAAGATATTATTCTTTTCATCACTTCAAATTAGAGCCCATATGACCAGATACCTAAGAGCATGCTCAGTCTTATTGCTGGCCAATATTTGTTTATTTACTTCTCTTTGTACAAGCACAACATGCCTGTTATAAGATGTAAGCTAGAAGAAGTGCTGTTCCCAAAGACTGTGTGAGAATTTTTTTTTTTTAACTTTTGATTGACTCTGTGGATTTCACATCTCCATCCCATTCATCTCTCTGTCCCTTCGCATTTACCTTCTGCCTTGCTGCCCTGCATAGCTCACCCTATACAGCAAGCCCAAGGGATTGGATCAGTTCTGTTCTCATGCCCTTGGCCAGTGGGCTCATCCACACCTACACCACCAGGGCCTTCTGTGTTGCCTAGGTGAGGTACAGAAGCCACTCTTTAGAGTGCTACAGCTGGTGAGGGGCAGGACCAGTCCTCCCACTCTCATGCGCTCAGGTCAGCTCTCTCATCTGAGGCGGGGGTGGGGCTTGAGAATCACTTTTTTTTTTTTTAAGTTGCACTTGACTAATTTTGGTAATACTTTATGGGTTTCCTAAAATGTGAGCTACACAGCATCACCAACACTCCCATTAATTATCAACAATCTCCAGCCTACAAGCTTTCTACTTTAATGATTTTTTTCCTATGATGTGATGCAAAAGAAAAATACATCTATGGATAACATACCTTTCATTTTGAAACATGACCTTTTCCGACACTAACAAAATGTAGTGTCTCTAGTTGGTAAAAGCTACACAGTAGAAAAAAAAAATGGCATCTTCAACCAATGGTGCTAAGAAGACTGCCCATCAATATGGAGGCTGGAACTATACTCCTTTTATCACCCTGATCAAAAATAATCACCAAATGGGCATGAACCTCAGTGGAAGACCTCAAACTATGAAAGTGCTAGATGAAAAAGTAAGGGGGAAAGCATCAAGGTACAGGCACAAACAGACTTCCTGAATATCTGGACTTGGATCACCCAAAGAGAAGACCCACAACCAACAATGGGACTTCACAGAAGAGGAGGCCTACAGAATGGGAGAAAAATCTTTCCCAGATACACACCTGACAGAAAATTAATATCTAGGTCTTACAAAGAACTCAAGAGATTTAACACCAAGGAAACATCCCAGGGAAAGAGTGGCCTGAGCGTTCTGAAAAGAAGAAATACAAATGGATTATAAATATCTTTTAATGTGGTCAGCATTTTTAACCCTTGAGAAAATGAAAATTAATATTACTCTGAGACTCTACGTCATCCCAGTCAGAACAAAATTATATTATATTATAAAAATCAATGTCAACAAATGCTGGTTAGGATGCAGGGAACGAAGAACACTGCTCCACTGTTGGTGGGGGTGTAAATTAGTAAAGTCACTGTAGAAATCAGTGTGGAGGAAAAACTAGAACTATATTTAAGATAAAATTAGAGTTATCACATGATCCAGATCTACCATTCCTTGCCACATACTCAAAGAAGACGATCCCATTACTGAGGTTTTAGCACGTCTGTGTTTGTTGCTGCTGTATTTACCTAGCTAGGAAGTAGAATCAGCATAGATGTCCATCAACTGATGAATGGATAATGAAAATGTGATGCATATACACAATGGAATTCTTTTCTTTTCAATTGCAAAGAACATTGAAATCATGAGATTGGCAGGAAAATGAATGGATCTGGAAAATATTATTTTGAGTAAGGTGACCCAGACCCAGACAGACAAACACTGCATGCTCTCCCCTATGTGAATCTTAGCTTCAAATTTCTAGATTTGTGTGTTTAACTTGGAATGTCTGTGGGGACTGAGAAGCTAGAAAGGGGTCACAGGAGGTTGGTTGGGGAAGAGGCCTTGAAGTGGGGGATGGGAATAGTGAGATGGAAGTCAAAGGCAAAGGTTATGCAGAGATGAAGCGGAAGGAAAGAAGGGAGTTAACAAAACTTAGGAGGTTTTAAAAAGCTACATGGAAACTTAGTGTTTTGTAAGCTAATTTAAAATACAGTTTTCAGAGGGATTTGAAGGGAGGATAATGCTGTTCCCAGAAGCCTTGAGTTGTTAAACAAAAATCCCTGATATAGGATACTTTCCCACGGGTTACTGGTCCAGAAGTCCCCCGAAACAATACAGACTACACCCTTGCTCTTGAATGCCCCACAGGAGTGAGTGGTAAATCCCTATCAGACATATGTTGTTTGCAGGACCAAGGGAAATTAGGCAGAAGTGAGACAGAAACTTCCTCCTCACTGGTGAGTTGTCCCTGGGCTGGAAGGTGCTACAATGTCTTCTGGAGAGGGGACAGTGAAGACTCATCAAGCTTCTCACCCAGCTCTGAGCCCTGCTTGCTACTATACTGACCTGCCAGGGAAGATGTGCCTGCACACTGGCGTGACCTTTGGGGGAACTAAACCCTGATTGAATTTGAGGCGTGCTCTACAGAGGGAATTCATACATAGTACTGTAGACCTGATCTAAAAACTCATGCCTGGAGAAGTCATAGGCCATGCCAGGGAACCCAATACTGTTTTGGGGGTGTTTTGTTTTGTTTTGCTTTTTGGTTGTTTATGTTGTTATTGTTGTTGCTGTTGTTTAACAGATGTATCAAAGCTCCTGAATATTGATGTTTATATGAAGAGACTAGGGCTGTGGTCACCCTTGGAGATGCTTCTTTCTGCGGTGGGTGGCAGTCAATGCAGAGAGTATAGTAAATTGATCTGCAGAATCTTCTTCTTGTGCATAATCCCATTGGTCTATTTTCACATTTTTGCCTATACTTTTGATGTCATATCCATAAAATTATTGCCAAAACCAGTATCAGGAAGCTCTCTCCCAATGTTTCCTTCTGGCAATTTTATAGCTTGAAATCACAATGTTTAAGTCATTCTGACTTTTGAGATTTTTTTTTAAATATGGTATAAGACCAAGATCTATTTTCATTCATTTACATGTGGACATTGAGTTTTCCTAACATTACTTGTGGAAGAGACGGTGTTTTCTTTTATACTTTTGTGACATCCTGTCAGTGCATGGATTTATTTCTAGGATCTCTATTGTGCTTCATTGACCCGAATGTCTATCTTTATGCTGACAACATGCCCTTTTAATTATTGTAACATTGTGGTAGCTATCAAAGTCAGGATGTGATACCTTTCTTTGTTTTTTTTTGTAAGGTTTTTGGGGGTGCTCAGGGTCTTTTGTGAGTCCACAGAACTATAGAAGGTTCTTCCTATTTCAATGAAAAAAAAGTATCATTGGGGTTTTGATAGAGATCACTCTAAATCTTAGAGTACTTTGCATAATATGTACATTTAATAATTCTAAGTCTTACACTCCACATATCCTTTTATACGTTTGCATTTCTTAATTCTTTTGTCAGCACTTAAATGACATCTTTTGAAAGTTTTATATTAGCACCAGGGTGTGGCTCAGTGCTAGAGTGTTTCTCTAGTATCCCCAAGGCCCTGTGTTCTATCCCAGCACTATAAAAAAATAATAATTGGAAATTTATGCTACCCTTCCAAATACCACTATAAATAATCCCTAGGAGTTCAAACAGGAAAGTATTTTTACTTCAGTTTGCCAAACTAAAACACTTCTGTAGCTTAAGGAGAATTATTTTTCCTAGGATAATTTTTGTTTGACCTCAACAAGACTGGAAATATTACAAATATAATTCCTCACTCAAAGGGAAGGTTTTGCACATGGTAAATTACAAAAGTTATTAGAATACTAAGGTATTTTGATAAAATATATCTTATTACTATTTTATGTGACTTTTGAAAATCATTTAAATAGTGCCTATCAGGGCCTGGAGAGATGGCTCAGAGTTTAAAAGCACTGACTGCTCTTCCAGAGGACCCACGTTTGGTTCCCAGCACCCGTTTGGTGGCTCACAACTATCTGTCACTCCAGTCCCAGGGGATCCTATGCCTTCTTCTGGCCTCCACAGGCACCAGGAACACATGTGGTACACAGACATATGTGCAGGCAAAACAATCATACACATAAAATAAAATGAACTTAAAAAGATAAAAAAAATTAAAATTAAGTGATTTTTATGTGGGTATTCATTCAAGAAATGCACATCTACCAAATTCAAGGCATGTTTTAAAATTCTACTGAGACTTTGCTATTCATTAGATTCTTAGTAGTTATTTCTTCGGCAAACAGAAAAGAATCTGATGTAGCAGGAAAGTTCAATTGTTTTTAAATTAATCTCATACAAGCCCCTGGTATGTATGTCCTCTGCTGTCTTCACACTGCTGATACAGAGGAAGCGAAACTTACAGGGAAACCCTCAACATTTTCTAAACCCAGACATTAAGAGAGACTTGTCCTATCATCTCATGGTACTCATGAGAACTTTTAAAACAACTTAAAAATAAAATAAAATAAAATAAAAGCATTATACTCACAGCCTCATCCTATCCCCATTTTTTTCCAAATGGACTCACAACTCCCAATCTTTTTTACGTCTTTTTTATATAATATTTTAATACTATAACTTGATTACATTGCTCCCTTCCTCTTCCTCTTCCAAACCCTTACATATACCCCTTCCAACTTTCCTTTCAATTCATGGCTTCTATTTTTCACTGTTATTGCATGCATATATATAGACATTCCTAAATATAACATGTTCAGCTGCATAATATCTTAAGTGGTTTATTTAATTTCTTTGTGCTTTCAACTGATAAGACAAACAAAAGTTTCACGTTTCCCATGGGTTATTTCTAGGAATTATTGACTGTTCACTAAAGATGTACTTCACTTTCATCCAAATCAAGATTTACACAAATTCAGAATATCAAGAGATTGTTTTAGAAAGGACTTATTAGTATTTATGTTTGAACATTATTGTATCTTTATTTGATATATTGCTTGATTGATGTTGTTTGATTTTCATGTAAGTTTTCAGATATATCCACTACATAAAATGTAACATAACTATTATGAGGCCTTCAAAATGTTTTCTTGACCACTCTCAATCATTCTGTGTATTGTTTTAGTGCTTGTGGACATTGACTTCTAAGGGAGTTGGTAGCAAAAAAGCTGTTGACACAACATCTCTCAAATGATGTTTGTGAACGGGATCTAATGCTGATTCTCTGCAGTGAACCTCAACTTCTGCTGGGAAATTCTGTAACTAACTACATGAAATCACAGCCCCTTGGTTAGTACCCTGCTCTCATGATCCAACATTGCCCGTGAAAAATAATGAATAAAACGTTAAAATTAAAATATAGAGATAGCTTGAAGGAAGAAAGTTTATACTGAAACTGCCTTTCAAGTTGTTACTATAGCTTTGAAAATGTCTTCATCACCATCTTCTGTCGATCACTGCTTATTCACTTTACGACTCTCTTTGTGTACCTAGTCATCATCTTACTTATTTTCTGTCATTCCTAATAAAACGTTTACTTTAATGACTTACTAAATTTACTTAATTTTTATTTGATGAATTATGCCCTCTGTTTCATTGCCTGGGTCTGATGTATGTACTGATGCTGTGTGGCTTGCAGTGTGAAAAACACACATTAAATCAAAGAAGAGAACTGCGATCCCTAAGCCATGGTGACTTACTACAGCTATGACATAGGAAGACAAATACTGTACTTGAAAGGGTTTGTGTTCTATTTTTTCAGAAAATAATTAAGAGTATACAATAAATGAAATTTAGTTTCACATTTAATTTACAGGCCAAGAAATTCATCATAAGAAACGAGCCAATGACGGAGACTAAGTTGACATTCAGCTCCAGCTTTCACCCTGCTTACTTCCGTTTGCCCTACATCTGCCATCACGTGATTTTTCCAGTGAGAATTAATATTCATAACCCCAGAAGCCTGTAAAGTATTGAGATTAGTAAAAGGTTTTAAATTTACAACCATCTTCAATCCTCTTAAATCACAACTTGAAAATACCGTTTTCTCTGCTGAGGTTGTAAATTAATATACTTTAGAAGACTTGGTGATGAATGTTAAATACTAAATCAAAGTCATCCTTACAAGGATGGGTCCAACGTAAAACATGCATCAACAGTCCTGTTTGTGATTTTTACTTCAAAAATAAATCCTGAGACCAACCACTCCAGTCACTGTCTAGTTCTCGTTAATTCCCCCTTCCTTATTCACTTCACAACTCTGTTTATGTACCTAGCTGTCATCTTACTTATTTTCTGTCTTTCCTCATAAAATCTAATCCCTCCAATAGAAGAATTATTCAATACTCTCTGCTCCTAGTGTTTAGTATGTCTGTCCATATCCTATGCCTGTCCCTTATTTCTTGGGACCATAAATACCATTCCTCCCAATGCTATTGTCCAAAAACATACCAATGCCATCTCCTTCAGGCCATTTTCAACCATCCTATAACATGCCATGCCTCCTCAAAGCATAGCTCCTGATATTATACTACTACTTTTAGAACCTCATCTGATACATTTTTTTAACATTTTTGAGTAATCATCCCCTCTCAGTGGACTATAAGCACATTGCGCAATGAACTTACAAAGGAGGCATGAGCCTTCATTTCAGTCTCCCATGCATGCTTATCCAGGAAGAGCTTGAGTCTGAATTTATTTACTGCCTTCTTTCTTTAAATTAAACTTTAGTTTCCGGTCATGGGACAAAGAGAGTCTTCATAAATCTGTAGGTCATGGTGAGTTAACTTTGGCTAATGGAGAAGAGAGCTGTGACAGTTCCCCTCAGGAAACATGACCGCTTGCTTAGGAAGACTTAAATATAGTTTACAAACTCGAAGGAAAATAAGGTAGGCAATTCTCTTAAAAGATTCTTTCCAGATGTTTTTTTTTTAAAAAGTAAATGCTGTATAATGTCCACTAGTTTCCTTGCTTAAGAGTTCATCCAACAACACAACCATCTTTCTTTTCTAATAAAAACACTTCTAAGCCCACAAGAGTGTTTATTTGCACTTCTTTGCCTCCACAAGAAGTGAACATTGCAATATTTTCAAGCAGAAAATTATCTAACTATAAAACCGAATTACTTTTCAAGTTCTTTTTCATGAAATAATTGCTTGTGGAATTATATTTTAGTGCCAAGACAATCCTTAGACTACAAATAACAATTACCCACATATAACCATGTATGCCAGGAACTGTTTGAGTTGACCCTAGGTAAACTGATCCTGACCACAACCCTCTGAAGTAGGTGCCACTGTTATCAGTCTCACTTACAATGCAAAGAAATCTTTTATCCCTTTTTAATTGCATTATTTGGGAATTTTTTTACTGTTGCATTTTTTAAATTATTGTTTCATTTTTTGAGGTTTCAATATAATGACATCATTTTCCCCTTTCTCTTGCCTCCCTCTGTACCAACTGATACAGCTACCTTGCTTACCTTATCTCCTCTCATAAACTTGTTGCTTGCCATTGTGAATCTAGGTTCCGTTCATTTAATTTGAAGAGGGACCAGGGAGTTTTTTGTGAGATTGTCCCCTAGGAAAGCCAGAAGGTGCTTAGTTTTTGAAGTTCCTTACTCTGTCAAATGAATAGCTGACAAATACCTTACCTATTCTTCTTTTTTCTCTGTTAATTGCTTCTTTGCTTTGTAGAAGCTCTTTAGTGTACTATTCTTTTTCTCGGCTTTTCCTTTTGTTTCCTGTCCTTTGGGAACCTATCCTTAAAATTATTGCCTACAGTATCAAGTTTCAATTTTTAAATTTTATGCATAGTTATCTAGTTTTTCCAGCACCATTAATTATAGACATTGTCTTTTCTCTAATGTGAGTTGCCATAGCCTATGTCGATCATTAGTTAAAGATAGGTCATTGCGGCTCTTTCTGAGTTTACTGTTCTGTGCACTGGCCTACGTGTCTGGTTTTTGCCAGCGCCACTTGGTTTGGTCTTTTTACTCAAGATCACTTCTGCTGTTGGGAGATTTTGTGCTTCCTTTTTCTAATTCTGTGCAGAATGTTGCTTCCTGATGAGAATTCATTGACTCTGTAGCACGATTGGGTTTTGTGAGCATTTTAACTACAAGAGTTCTCCCAGAACATGTACATGAATTGTCTTTCTGCCTATTAATGCCTCCTTCAATTTCTCTCATTGATATTTTATGATTTTCATTTGTTCAGGTCTAACATCTCTTCTGCAAAATTTATCCCTTGGTATATTTTGTGGCTGCTGCAAATGGGATTGTGTTCACAATTTCTTTCTCAGAAAACTCATCATGAATACACTGAAGAGCAGATGGCTTTTTGTGTTGGCTTTGTACCCCTACTTCACTCCATCCATTTATCTTTTCTATAGGTCATTTAGAATATTCCTTAGATTTAGATAGAAACAGACAGACACACTTATCTACAAACAGAATAATTTGGTTTGTTTCTTATTTTTAATACTTTTGGGGTTGTTTCTAATTTCATGGGTTTTTTTTTTCTTTTTCATACATAATCATGCTGTCTGAAGACTCTAGCATTATACTGAATGAGATTGTTGAGAATGGATGTCCTTGTCTTTTTCCTGGTTGTCATGGGAAATATTTTCAGATTTTTCCCATTCAGTGAGACGGTAACTGTGGACTAACTCTGGACTTACTGTGTACAGTTATAGTATGATGATGTCCATTATGCTAACTTGCGAGGAGCTAGTGTCATGGAAGGATGTTGAGTTTTATCAAATGTTTGTTATGTGTCTGTTGAAGTAATTGTTTCATTTTTATCCTTTACTCTCTTTATGTGTTATGTGACATTTATTGAGCTGCATAGAAACCCAACCTGACTGCCAAGTATGATCTTTTGAGGTGTTTTTTTGTTTGCTTGTTTCCAGTATTTTGTGGATAATTTTTGAATTTATATTCATCAAATATGTTGGTCTAGAGTTTTCTTTATTTGTGCTTCCCATACCAGGTTTTAGTATCATGGCAATGCTGGCTTCACAGAATGAGTTTAGATATAGTCCTTCAATTTCAATCCCATAGGATGGAATAGTTTGATAAGCACACAGTTAAAACTATTCTTTGAAAAAGTTCTATTAAAATTCAGCTATAATTCCACTTGGATTTGGGCTTTTCTTTGTTGGGAGACTGTATTACTAATTCAGTATCACTACTTGATATTGGTCAAGTTAGTTTTTTTTTTTTTTCTAAATGTATTGTTGGTTCAGTTTTGGTAGGGCTATATGTTCCCAGAAATTTCTCCATTTCTTATAGATTTCTAATTTGTTATCATGTATCTTCTTCAAAACAATTCCTAATCCATTTTATTTCTGTGACTCAATTGTAATATGTCCTTTTTAATTCTAATTTAATTTTTCGAGTCTTCTATGTTTAAGGAGTTAATCTTGCTAAAAACCTGGCCATTTCTAACTTGTCAAAAAACACCTCTTGGTTTCACTCATCTCCTGTATTTCATTCAAACTACGTTTTATTTATATCTGCCATGATCTCCTATTGATTTGGGATTTAGATTATCATTGCCTAAGTCCTTGGGATTCATTATTAGGCTGTTTATTTAAAATCTTACCTTTTTATGTGTACTTTCATTGCTATAGATGTCCCTCATAGCTGCTCTTGTTACACCCCAGGGGTTTGGGTTCGTTCTGTTTTCATTTTCAGGTGTCTCAAGAACAATAATTTCTCTTCTGACTTAATGAACATCTGTTCACAGAGAAAGGTAAATAGCATGTTTATTGTTTCAGAAAATTCTTCAGTGTTCTTCTGTATGCTGCCCTGAAACTCTGTCAGCCTGCATCCTTGGTGTTCTCATAATGTTAATTATGAGAAAGTTACACGTTCTCCACATGAAAAACAGCAGATTTCCTTACTCTGAAGAACCTCATCATAGAATTTTGCCTTTATTTCTCTGTGGGTAGGGGATAATTTTGGTGATTTAGCTACTCACTATTTCTCTTCAGTTGACTTACTTAGTTGCTGATGTCATTGATAATAAAGAGTCTCTTCTTACTATATGTACTTCTTTATGTCATTTTCCACCTTTAAAGAAGGAAGTGTTCAAAAGAACTCTCCACCACAATACTTCCTAGAGCAGGATTTGTTCTGCCCAGGTTTGAATTTAAACTAGTAAAGTGCACAATGCCTCCATGTTTAAAATCATTGGATTTTTATTGATTCATCTTTTTGTTTATATTCTTTTAGCTTCCATGAAGAAACAACACATATTACAGGAGCAAATTTATTTCTTTCCAGACAGATAAGCTTAGTATGCACAATGCCAGTGTTGGCAAACATATAAATACTAACTAGGATACTGGAATTGCTTCATAATTCTCAGCTATACATTGTTATTATGGTTTGGGTTCAGATTCTGAGAATGACATGTAAGAGAATTGTCATGTGGGAAGCTAATAGGAACAATTCCTATGAATATAACCATGCCTATGCTTCTCAACTTTGATACTATGGATATCAATAATAGGATGATTTGGCCAAAGGTGTGGTTACCAGGTATTTTGAAGGGTCTGCACTTGTTGGTTCTTTATACCTCAACCTTGAAAGGGGAAGTTTTTTGCCCCTCTCCTTGTTGATGTATAAAAAGCCCATTATGATTAAACTCGGGGCAACTTGGTATTGACCCAGGGCCCTCCCAAAGCTATCCTGCATCTCTATCTTTATCTCTGTCTCCATCTATATTTCTTCCTATTATTTCTCAGTTCTTCACTCCTCCCTCCAAGAACCCTTCAACACGTCATGGCTGGACCCAGACACTTAGGAAATAAGTTGTTTCATCTTCCAGATTACAACCCATCATGAAGGGAAGTCATGGCTGGAACTCAGGGAAGGAACTTGGGGGCAGGAACTGAAGCAAAGGCAGGAACCATGGAGGAAGAACACTGCTTACTGGCTTGCTTTCCATGGTGTGCTCACCATGCTTTCTTATACAGTCCAGGATCACCTGCTCAGAGATGGCACGATCAAAGGCCCTCCCACATCAATTATCAATTAAGGAAATGTCCATACAGGCCAGTCTGACAGAGGCCTTTCCCTTTTCCCAGATGACCCTTGGATATGTAGAGTAGAAAGAAAAACTAACCAGCATAGTCAATGGTATCAATGAGATGAAGCAAAGTAATTGTGCTCCTCTTCCTTTGTTCTTCAGTGGCCCCCTCTCTCCTCAGTCTCCCTTCTTGTTTTCAGATTCCTCCAACCTCTTAATTTTGAATCATCTCGAGGCTGATTTCAGCCTATTCATAGCTATACTCTCTTGGTGATTTCAACCAAAATTCAGGTTGATTCTCCATTTCCATGTGAATGTTTCTAACTTATCTTGAGTCCAGGTCTTACTTCCAAACTCCAGGCCATATACACAACTACTAACCCAACATCTATCTGTGATTCACTGTCTGACAGCATGTCAAACATAACATGGCCAAATCTGAACTCCTACTTTTCCCACTTGGTGCCATGAACTATCTGCCCCCTCCTTGGAGCACTCTCTTCAGAAAGATGGCTGGTTAAGTTCGTCTCCTTCAACCTTTGTGCACAAAACCCATCTTAATGAATACTGTTTGGCTGTCCTATTTAATACTACAGTCTGCTTCTCTCTCTGTCACTAGACATCCTGCCACCATATTCTAACTATATAACCAAACACTAGTACACCCAATTTCATAAAAAGAATACATTAGACTTAAAGACAAAGACTCAATCCAATTTAGTAATAGTGGGTGATTCCAACACCCCACTTTCTCCAATAGACAGATCATCTGAACAAAAAAATAAACAGAGAAACAACATTAAATAGAATCATACATCAAATGGACCTAAGAGATATCTATACAATATTCTACCCAAATACCAAAAAGTATATGTTCTACACAGCAGCCCATGGAAGTTTCTGTAAACTAGTATACAATATTTTCAAAAATCATTAGACTACACAAGAAAAATATTGAAATTAAAGGAAGAGTAAGATTATTGTTTTATAGTATGTGTATAAAATATATTCATTATACTTGTACATTATTATATCACTCTATAAATTCAAAATGTTGTTAGTATAATGGATGCAATCAGTAGGTAAGTTATTATACAGTGATTTTCATAGTAAAGACTATAGGTTTTTTATTAAACTGCCAATATCCACCTCTGGCTTTGTCAGTTCCCAGCTTTGAAACCATAGCAATGGCACCAGGTCTCTTTTCTCTACTTGTATGTAAAGATGGCACATCAATAACATTGACACTATAGGACTTTTATGACATTCACATGAACAAATACACACAAAGGGTTCAACATATATCTGACACACAGGTCAGAGAATTACACTTGCTATCAGTTGGTTTTCCAGTATTAATGATAAAAACAGCCTTTGTTCTATGTAAGAAATAATAGATTAGAAAGACTTGAGGATATGGAAAAAAAAGTCTAGATGTATCACATGAACTAAAGATTCCAGAACAAAAGGCCACTCTTAAATATTCTGCAAGTCTGACTGAGTAATTAGAACTCTGTTATTACAGAGTTGGAATGTTGCTAATCCAGAGCCAAATTAACTTGAACTGTCTTTCTTCCCCTTAAAAGCCATTCACTGTCTACATCTGTGCCTGCTATAACAACTATAACTAAGTAAAATCTTCAGGTTGTACTAACTCATCAGAACACTAGATGCTAACTACTCTGGAGCTAAGAGGGTCCTCCAATAGTATCTGGAACATATATCAGAGTATTTCCTGCCTTGCTAAAACACGCCTGGCTGGTGGTTCCCATGGATATATTTGAAAACTGCCTGGTTTATTACTTACTTTTGTTATGTAACTATAAAAGTCATAGTCACATCCATTGTCACATGTTATCCAGGCAATCACAAGTCTGTGTTCCTGAATCATGGTGACACATATTTACTTCAGTATAAAAAAGTATCATTCTCTTGAAGGTGAGAACTGGGCTTTGCACTAACAGTCAAATTGCATACAAAAATCGCTTTATCGTTTCTGATAATTTTTAAGAAAATTTATTAAATATTCAAATTGTACCTGAAGAAGCCTAGAATTCTTTGCCCAGAGGTTCTGATTGAGTCATTCAGTGCTTTTTGTTTGTGGTAAACCTGAGCAGCTAATGATATCCATATATATGCATTATAACAAAATCAGTCATGTGGCTTTAAAAGATTTTTTCCTGAATTGTTTAGCATTGCATTATGATTCTTAACAAAAAAATGTAAATTATCAATATTGCTTATTGTTCAAAGGAGTTACTTACTGTACAGAAAGAACCAAAAACAAGTAATTAAATGCATATTAATCTTTTAAAAATTTAATTCAAAAACAAGTAATTAATGCATATTCATCTTTTAAAAATTTAATTTGACAACAAATATTTTAGTTAAAAAAGATAAAATTATTTCATACATTTTTAAGGAAATCTACAGTTTTATAGATGTCATTATCTTGTTAAACAAAATAAAACACTTAGGAATTGTTTGCTTTAAATGTGCAGAAGAATCAGTCTTCTCACAGATGAATATGCTACAATTTTTATAGTTGGAACAATTTGGAAGCATGCTTTGTTTAAGTGTGTGTGTGTGTGTGTGTGTGTGTGTGTGTGTGTGTGTGTGTGTGTGTGTTTGTACACATAAGTATAGTGCCTGTGGAGGCCAGAAAGGGAATCAGATCCATTGAAGCTGCAGTTTTTGATAGTTGTGAGCAGCCCAAAATAGGTTCTGGAAAGGAAAC
>CABHPQ010159506.1:0-28950 GCA_902168405.1 Peromyscus aztecus
AAAAAAAAAGAGCCAAGAGTTTCTCTTGGTAGCCTGAGTCCATGTAAAAGCATTGTCTTCCCGTCCCAATTTATTTCTGTAGTTTATCTGGAGAGCTGATATTTATAAGTGAACATTCTGTTTCCACTCAAGACAAGGCAAGATTTATGAGTAGACCACATCAATAAAATCAATATGCTAAATCTGCAACTTAAATATAACCCATTCTTGGTATTTTAATGAGCATTGCCTTCCACCAGCAAAATACTGATACCTTCATATTAGTGCCATTTTTAAAACATTTCTACTTCTGACTGGCGTTGTTTTCTTCCTCTCTTGGCCCTAGTCAGCATGACATTTGCCAAGGTGTCTTGTAAAATCCAGCCAGCAAAAACATTTTAAGAAGACTGAAAAATTTTAGTATTTGAATTTTTAAAATCATGAATTGAGGACTTTACAAACAACACTTTGAAAGTGCATGACACAAAAATGAAGCTCAGCAAGACTCATTCCTTCCCATAAATAAATATATCCTCTCTTAATTCATGAGGGTTCATTAACTTCTATGAGTTCAATCTTGGAATACACTCCTGTACCTCATAAGTTTTGATTGTCATATAGTTCATTGACCAGTAAATCTGAGGCCTTTCTCAATTAGCAAAGGATCAATTAAGGATACAGCCCCAACAAGATAAATTCATTTTTAAGTAGAATCATCTCTTGACAAGTGGATTAAGAGTGGATTTTAAATGACCTCTAGAGATGCTGTAATAATAGTTTACATATAAACATTTAGAATACTGAGCCACTCTCCTGACCTCTATAAACATACAAGGATAGAATCATTAAGTACTTCAGTTTCCTCCTCTATTTCATATTAAGGGAGTATTATTACTTATGTGCAAGGTTATCAAGTATCTCAGTGCTGAAAATACTGAAAATTAAAATATTGACTATTTAATACTTTAAGCACAGGAGATCGGCATTTGATTCATCTCTTATGCTGAGTTTTTTTACAGACCCTCCCTAGAGCAACAGCACATCACAAACAAATTAATAACATTATTAACTACTTCAAATGCTCTTCTTACACTAGCTAAGATGTCTTAAAACTCAAGAACTTTGGCTTAACTCTGATTTTTTCAGTATTACAAGTAGGTATTTAAAATATTATCAGGAAGAATGAGTGTGACTTTTCTATTACTTTGAAGTTCTTTTTTTTAATTAAGAAAATTTTTTCATTCATTTTATGCACCAAAGATCTCCCCCACTTCCCTCTTCCTATCCCCAGCCTCCCCCCAAATGCACCCCCCACTCCCCGCCACAAGAAGGCAAGGCCTCCCATGAGGAGGCACATTCAGCAGAGGCAAATCCAAGTCCGTCCCCCTGCCTCAAGGCTGCATGAGGTGTCCCATCATAGGTAGTGGGCTCCACAAGCCCCCTCATGCACCAGGGATGTATTCTGATCCTACTACCAGGGGACCTTCCAAGCAGATCAAGCTACACAATTGTCTCACGATGCAGAGGGCCTAGTCCAGTCCCATGCACACTCCATAGCCATTGATCCAACTTTCATGAGTTCCCACTAGTTTGGTTTGGTCATCTCTGCAGGTTTCCCCATCAAGATCCTGATGCACTTGCTCATAGAATCCCTCCTCTCTCCAACTGGACTCCTGGAGCTCTGCCTGGTGTTTGGTTGTAGATCTCTGCATTTGCCTCCATCAGTCACTGGAGAAAAGTTCTGTGGTGAGAGTTAGGGTATTCAACGATCTGATCACTGGGGCAAGCCAGTTCAGTTCAGGCACCCTCTCCATTATTTCTAGTAGTCCAAGCTGAGGTCATCCTTGGGGATTCCTGGCAACTTCCCTAGCACTAGGATGTTCTTAATATTGGAACAAATGTGTCATTTTACTTTCCGTATTTGATAGTTAATCAAATGGTGCCCTGAGTAGTTGTTTTCTCATTTAATGTGCACAGCTCCATTTTGCCAAAAGCTCATCATATTTTTTTAAACATTCAACTTGACTCTTAAATCATTAGAGAAATAGTAGCCACAAAATATGTTGGATAGGTTAATGCCACCATTTATCACTTGTTAAGTCCCTGTTCAAGTATGTCTTGAAAAATCACTATTCTAAATAATAAAAATACAATAAAGAACAACTTTTGAGAGAGTTTCTTGGTCTCAGGTTATGATTTTTTGAAATGAAAACTTCAAGGTATTTTCAAACTCACTGATTTAAAAAATCCTAGAGAAAAAAAAACCTGTGAAATAGATATTTTGAAACTTTATAATAATGTAGCTAGAGTTTTCTGGTCCTGCCTGGCCCACAATCAGGACAAATCTCTCTAACCCGCCAGTCCTGCAGCAGCTCAGATCCAACCAAGTAAACACACAGAGACTTATATTGCTTACAAACTGCATGACCGTGGCAGGCTTCTTGCTAACTGCTCTTATATCTTAAATCAAGCCATTTCTATTAATCTATACCTTGCCATGTGACTCGTGGCTTACCAGCATCTTTACATGCTGCTTGTCATGGCGGCAGCTGGCAGTGTCTCTCTCCTCTGCCTTCCACTTCCCATAATTCTCTCAATTCTCCTCTCTGTTAGTCCCGCCTATACTTCCTGCCTGACCACTGTCCAATCAGTGTTTTATTTATTGACCAATCAGAACAATTTGACATACAGACCATCCCACAGCATAATAACACAACAAATCATGGTGCTTTGAAGATCCTTTAACTACGTTTTACCAGACAGAATGTAAAATGACATGAGTTTGAAGTTGAAGAAAAAGGAGGAGGAGGAGAGGAAGGAAGATGAGGAAGAAGAGAAAAAGGAGAAGAAGAAACATTTCAAGTATTCATAATGAAGATACCAAGAATAGTATATGGTTTCTTGCATTATTATCTGTTTTTTACCCCCTTAATAGGAAATCTTGAAACATATATCATCTACCACTTAGATCTCTAAAACATAAGAAATGTAGAAACAAAGCAAATACAAAGACCAACATTTACAAATAAGTTGATTGCTTATAACAATTCATAGTGTATACACATATGAATACTTTAGTATGTGGAGTGGTTTCCTTGTATCTTGACAGATATAAAACCGAGGTATGGTAACTACTGAATATAATTTTAAGGGGGAATGACTATTTAGTCCAATACATTATCCATTCAAGTGGAGGAACATATTGGAGGCTTTTAGAAAGTTTCAGACTGAATGATAGAAAGATAGAATGCAGTAATAGCTTTTATTGAGAAAGTATGAAAGGTTGTGGTATAAAACATATTTGATTGTGTGGCTCCATATTTCATAGGAGTCATAGAAAAATCCAGTTTCTTTTAGCTCCTCATTCTTGCATTGCTGGAAAAGTCCCTTTTAACTTGGGAGTACACTTGACTTGATTCATAAGGCAACCCTGTGAGGGCAATGAACGAATGGAAATAAAGTCAGCAGAAAACACTTTCAATCAGACCAGGCTGTTTATACATTTTGTCCCAAGTAACACATAATCTCATATCAATACAGACAGCATTGGACAAAGAAGCAATTTCCAGGGAGAATAAAAACAGAAGGGAATTATGTACACCAAACCTGTAAAGGTTAGCCATGAAATATATGAAACACTTAAATGAAAAGCAAGTGAGGATATTGTTAATATTATAACCTCTCTATTATTTATTATATATTTACAATATATTATTTATTATATATAATATATATTATTATTATACAGTGGGCATTTTTACAGTTTCAGCACAGTGGATCTCAACCTGTAGGTCATGATCCTCACAGGGGTTGCTTATCAGATATCCTGCATATCAGATATTTACACTAAAATTCATAACAGGAGCATAATTACAATTATGATTCGTGAAATAATTTTATGACTGGGGTCACCACCACATGAGTGTAGCTAGAGTTTTTCTCTCCGGGTCCTGCCAAGCCCCAACAGTCCCATAGCCCACTTATAAAATAAACATACAGATGCTTATATTATTTAAACTGCTAGGCCATTAGCTCAGGCCTACCATTGTCTAGCTCTTACTTTTATACTCAGCCCATTTCTGTTAATCTATATGTCGCCATGTGTTCTATGGCTTTACCTGCTGCCTTTACATGATGCTCCCTGGACAGCAGGCTGGAGTCCTCCAGACTTCCACCTCCCAGCCTCTCCTCTCTGTTTGTCCCGCCAATGCCATATTTCCTGCCTAGCTACTGGCCAATCAGTGTTTTAAAATCCCACAGCACATGAGGGACTATATTGAAGGGCTGCAGCATTAGGAAGGTTGAGAACCACTGCTTTAGCATGAAGAGGAAGTCTTTTGATAGTATAGAAATTATTAATGTGTTAGTATGTGAAAACAGTTTCCGTGTGTGTGTGTGTGTGTGTGTGTGTGTGTGTGTGTGTGTGTGTGTTTATCCTGAGCTTATCCTGAGCATTCTTTAAAGTGCTGTGAAGTATTTACAAGGTATTCTGGGAGGTTAGTTTAATTGCTCTGTAAATGGCTGTCATTAAGAAAGTCTGGCCGGAAGCCTACATGACGGTTTGATAAGACTTGATGGTGCACCGCCATGCTGCCAATTGAACAATGAGAATGCTGACACCTTAACTACTCCTGGGCTCTGACTTTTTAGTGGGCTAAAGGAAACTTTGAAATCATCCGTTTCATTTCATTTATTCCTACTTTGAAAATTAAAGCAAATGGCATAATCTAATAAGCATTATTTAATTAGAACAACACGAAATGTTTTACAAGATAACTCATTTTCTCATCCACTATTATGTATTTTTTTCTTTATTCTACTTCTTTTTTGCATATGTGTGTACTGATGTGCATATGGCATTGTTTGTACATGATCACATCGGTTGTACATGCGTGTGCATGCTTGTGGAGGCCAGAAGATGACATTGGGTGTTTTCCTTGGTTGCTTACCACTTTGTTGATGTAGAATCTCTTGTTAGTCTTGCTAGTCTAGCTCACCCACTTGTTCTGGTTCCATCCTGTCACTGCCTCCTAAGTGATGGGATTCTAGGTGGACCAGCAAGCCGATCGGGCCTTTGTGAGGATTCTGGGAACGCTAACTCCAGTCCTTATGCTTGAGCAACAAGTGCTTTATGCACCGAATCGTCTCTCCAGCCTCCACCCACCATGCACTTCTCTTTTTCTACCGCTATACACCTTTTACAAACTAGTGTCGTGAGGGGCCTGCCAAGTTCAGTTGGAAGAGAATGAGACTTACGGAGCAGTGCCTGTCATGAAGCAAACCGCATTCCACTTCCTCCTAACTGCGTACTGCTGTACACTCACTACTTAATGAAAATCAAACATTCTGTAGAAGGACGGGAGATGGCAAAGTAGAAGCTGTTACATCCCTTACTCTGCTCAGTCTGGTCAAGCTGTATTTTTAATTCTCAAATAAGTGAATCTATTTTGCTGACTGACTATCTCACACCAGCGCAGTGGACAATATATCTTTCTCCCAATAAGCTGTCATTCCAGCTGAAACAATTAAGCATGACTAGGTAACCACATGACACACTTATTGACTCTCGTTTGCCATAGAAATTTTAGGCAAGTAGAAGCAACATGAAGGAAATTGGGATAGGTACAAAGTGGAAAAAACTGGCAGGGGTGCCTGAAAGAATATCATGTTTTGTTTTGGGACAATTAGCAAGATTCCTTCTCCTTTTCACAGAGTGACTCACAGTTTGTCCTTTTGAATAAATTCCAGTTCCAGAAACTCTTCTATTGAAGGAAGAGCCAATGAAAAGGCTAGGAAAGAGATAAGGGTTCATAATACAGTTGTGCTTCTTTCTTACATCCCTAATAACCTAGCATCTGAGGTCCATAAAAGAAATAGCTAGACTTGAGAGTCACACATCCCTAGAGGATCCTGAGAGACTTTACTGCTGAAAGAACCTAGGATATGTCACTCCCAAATATGGAATCTGACTGCATTGGTTATTTTGAATTGAATGTACTTTTAACCGG
The DNA here is from genome assembly GCA_902168405.1 of Peromyscus aztecus. NCBI lineage: Eukaryota > Metazoa > Chordata > Mammalia > Rodentia > Cricetidae > Peromyscus > Peromyscus aztecus. Next base: position 5,988 of record CABHPQ010159506.1, read on the forward strand.
TTGTTAAGCACTGGCTTTTCCCTTAAGTTCCCTTATCAACCTAGTGAGAATACATTTGCCCTCTTCCCACTCCCTCTTCTTTCACCAACTAAAGAAGATCAAATCTCAGGAGTCTGCAGGGCGCATAAACCTTGTCACTTGTCTTTTTCCTCCCACTTGGTACCATTCATTGTCACTAAAATGTACTTATTATCCCTCTAAATTTGCATATACCCCAGCTTCCCTCTTTCCTATGCAGAAAGATATACGTTTCTGTATCTCATTTTGGGGTACTCGCCTTTCTGTGGTGTCCAGGGCATGCAATAAATACATATGCATTTTCCCCTGTTACATTCTTTATTGTCAATTCACATTACAGACTTAAATACCAAGCCTCAATATAAAAGAGTATGTTCTCTTGTGCCTACATTGCTTAGTCTATTGTTTCCATTATACAGAAGGAGATTTCCATTTCTACTTTGGCCTTTCAATGCCTGAAAAGTAAAGGATGAGATCCATTGAGGAAAAAGTTGGAAAAACACCAGGTTTACAGATATTTGTGTCTCTCTAGGAATGATTAAATTATATTCTTGGAAACGGTCTTACACAATGTTATCTGTTTTGCTTTCCATATGTTTGGCTGCCATTTACAGGAACATCTTACTCTGTGGCTATGCAGATCAATACTTAGCACAATGCAAAACTGTTCTCTCATCTAGAGCTTTTTGAAATAAAGCTTGCCTCAACATATCACATGGTTATGCATAAATACAAGTCTTACGTCTTTATCAATTAAGAATAAATTCAAACAGTAAGAAAATATATACCTACAACCATGGTGAAAAAGTAGACAGCATAACTTTAAGATCTCAATGATTCTAAATGATACATTTATTTTAACAAGGTTTTGATCATTTCTAGACACGTGCCTTTGTAAACTTCCCAATTAGTGAGATTTATTTTGAGAGGAACTTTAATTGTTCTTCTCATTAGAGTGCCCAACTATGAAAGTAGAGACTTGAGAATAACTAAGAACCTGCTAAATTAAGATTAGTGCCTGAAACTTTTAAGTAAGTGTTTGTATTTTCTTAGAAGTTCTTAACTGGGCTCAAGAGATGACTCAGAGGTTAAGAGCACTTGCTACTCTTCCAGAGGTCCTGAGTTCAATTCCTAACAACCACATGGTGTTTCCCAACCATTTATAATGAGATCTGTTGTCTTCTTCTGGTGTGCAAGCAGAACACTGTCTACATAATAAATAAATCTTTAAAACAAAACAAAAACTAATTAAAAAATAAGTTCAGTCCCTGTAGAAATACAAAGTCTCCTAAAATCCCAAATTTCTCTTAAAAATTCAGTCTTTTAACTATGGGTTCCTATAAAATAATATAAAAAAATGAAGTTCTTAACTTAAAATAGTCACAAGCAATAACATTCTTGTAAAGGGTAATGGATGATAGAGGGAGGTTGTGGGTAGAAGAGAGAGTAGGTCTCTCACAGGGATTCTAAACTTGACTTAGCATCTGCCATCTCAAAGGTGGCATGTCAGAATGACAGATCATAAATGGGGAGTCCAAATGAAGTGTAGGGGGGCTCAAATGCAGGCAAGGAATACTCATTAGTTACACTAATCTTGGCTTAATGGAAGTCTTGGCTTAGGAAGGTGGTACTTACGTGAGAGAGACTAATGTTCTAAATGGATCATGCTGGCAGAAGCAAAAACTAAGTTGCTGTAAGTTCACAGGCCATCTTTGCAATATTTAATTTACGGATCAAAGAGATGAATGATGAAAAAGACTGATACTTAAAGACTGTTTGGTCATGAAAATCAATTAAAAATCAAATACAAGAGGGTGTACATGTGCATGTGTTTGCACATCCACAAGTAAACACACACACACACACACACTCCCTCCCCCTCAGCAAACTCACCATATCTGTAAGATAGTGGAGGTTCAGTTGAATTTTGAGTGAGTGCTGATCCCTTGTTTGATCCTTTTGAAAGTGTTATTCCACTTAGCCAAACTAATTCTCCTAGTTACCCATGCATACTATTTTTAAAACATGAGAAAGCTGGGAAAAGGCCCAGTGAGCAAGATTAAAAGTAAAATTGCATGTGATGACAATATCTTATCAGGTCACTAAGTTTGGACCTAGAAGCATTTCAAAATCCCCAACGGTTGCAGTTGAAAGTGTCAGAACCTATTATGGTTTATTTTCTGTAATTTTCCCACTTATAGATTATAGCTGTTTTGAGATATTTTTCCCTCTGCTTTTCCTTTCTTTCTTCCCCTCTGCATTTTCTATTTCCTTCTAAAGTTGTGTTGCCCGTAATCTCAGCACTCAGGAGGCAGAGGCAGTCAAATGTACTGTAAGTTCATGGCCAGCCTGGTTTACAGAGCTAGCTCCAGGACAGCCAAGGCTACACAAAGAAGCCTTGTCTCAAAAAAAAAAAAAAAAGTAACAAAAATGTCAGATGGAGAGTGGTTTGGAGGGGCTTTAGACCTGCCTCTACTGAATGTACCAGGCTCTGCAGACTCCCCATGGGAGGCCTTGCCTTGTTGGAGGAGGGAATGGGGGATGGGTTGGAGGAGGGGAAGGGAAGGAGGAGGGAGGAGAGGGGGATATGTGATTATTATGTAAAATGAATAAAAGTTCCTTACTAAAAAAAGAGAGAGAAAGACACCTAATGTTGACCACTGGCCTCCACACATATACACCAAAGTTCTCATTGAGAAGTGTTTGTGTTATTAGCCTTGGCCCTTTGTGTCCACCAGCAGTGACATAAAGCACTGTGCTCAGGCTTCAGCGACAACACAGAACTGTAGATGTTTGGATGCTACATGCTGGAAAACAGGTGAAATTAAGCTGTTTAGTTAAAATTAAGCTATCCTACCAGACTGTCTTGTTCTGGGCAGTCTAAGGCATGAACTACGCTGTTCTTCAGAAAAAGGCCTATTTCTTTAAAATTCATCCATTTAAATGCCTCAAGGTTTATTCCATGTAGAAGTTGCTAATGTATTTACATGTAGGCTGAAGTCTTGGTGGGAAGGTAGGGGGTAGAGAGAAAGAGAGAGAATAGCAAAATGAAAAGTAATATTTTAAAAATAGGTAAGCTTTGCGTCTTGGGATGTACACATGTTTTTACTGGCTTCTCTTTTCAGTAGTCAGAAGGTTTAGGAGCTAGACAAAACAGTTGCTTTTGTTAATGACATTTACTCTTAATTAAAATTCTATAGCAAAAGGCAAAAAAATTAAATTTAATGAGAGATAATTCCATGACAAGTTTGTAAATGGAGAGAATGTATCTTCCTTTTTAGAGTAAATTTTTTGAAAGCTTTCAGGTTTTTGTTTGTTTGTTTTATGTTTTTGTTGTTGTTGTTGTTTGTTTTCAAGAGAGAGTTTCTCTCTGTCATACTGGCTGTCCTGGAACTTGCTCTGTAGACCAGGCTGGCCTTGAACTCAGAGATTTGCCTGCCTCTGCCTCCTGAGTGCTGGGCTTAAAGACATGCACCACTACTGCCTGGCTCCTTTCAGACTTCTTAAACTTACAGGTTTTTGGAGTGAATTAAAATAAATTGATTTCAACATATCAATTACATGGTGGGTAGAAATACAAATTGCAGTGAAAAAGTTATGACGTAGACTGTTCCCTAAGTACTCTCTATCAATGACTTAAGAAGTCAGAACGCTGGCTAGAAATTCAGCATATTTTTGAGAAACTTGCTATGTGACTTTGAACAAAGAAAAAAACCTTTTCCTTAAAGCTTACATTTTGTTGAAGAAAGGTGAAAAATGAATTTATCTGTTAAAAAAGAAGATGAGGGGCTGAGGAGATCACTCAGTGGATGAACCACTTGCCCAGCAAGTGTTGGGACAGGAGTTCAAATATTGAGAACCTGTGTGAAAGCTGAGCAGGCATGGTGTGTGGGATGTTATATATGCTGTGAACGTGTTGCTCTGATTGGCTGATAAATATAATGCTGATTGACCAGTATCCAGGATGGAAGTATAGGCAGGATAAGCAGATAAGGAGAATTCTGGGAATAGAAAAGCTGAGTCAGGAGACAACAGCCGGCCATCCAGGGAGCAGCATGTAATGGCACAAAGGTAAAGCCACGGAGCACGTGGCAACATATAGATTAACGGAAATGGGCTGAGTTTAAGTGTAAGAGCTAGACAGTGGTAGGCCTGATCTAATGGCCAAGCAGTTTTAATTAATATAAGCCGCTGTGTGTTTACTTGGGTCTGAGCGGCTGCAGACCGGGCAGAACACAGGAAAACTTTCAGCTATAGCATGGTGGCTGCCTGTTATTCCAACACTTGGGATGCAGATAGTGGAATCCCCCAGGCAGGCAGACTACATAGGAGAGCCAGAATAGGCGAGTTCTCAATTCAAAGAGAGATCTGCCTCAATAAATGAGGGGGAAAGCCAGCCACATGGGCATATATATGTTTATATACATGAGCATGTATACACATACATATCTATACCACACACACATGCAAATATTAACCATTAACAAGTATTCACCATCAATCGCAGTCCTGAAATTGGCATGTGAGGTGGGATATCCCTGGAAGGTAGACCGTGATTAGTTCAAGATTTATACTAAATACCTCAAAGCAACCAGTATGAGGTCAGTGACACTCTGATACTAAAACTTCACAGAAACTGTTAAAGAAAAACATCTATGCAGTATCATAAATAAAATATTATATACAATTTTGATAAAGACTCTCTAAGAAAACAAAAAAAAAATGTATATTTTGTTCAAATTTGATTTATCCCAGGAATGCAAGTCTGACTCCTCTTCTCCACCCCCAAATACCATTTTCTCATTAAATTGCTCTTCAAAGACTTAGAGAGTTTACCATTATTTATAGTGTTGCCCAGTAGCTCCTCCTTCCTTTTTCCCTTTTGTATCCTCCTTCCTTTTAAGCTTCCCAGGCACTTCCCCGATCTTCCTGGGAATGATGCTATTTTACACTTACTGCAGTCATTAGATTAGGAACTTCTCAGCATCTGGATCTCTGTCTTATTTTTCTCCAAGTTCTCATTGACTGCTCAATACTCATTGACTTAGTGTGATCCAATAGGATAGGACCTCACACATGCCTTGACTCCAAAATCCCTATTTCCCTATTGGTAAAAGTCTTCTTTTTAAACCCCAGTCCTTGGAGAAAATGCTGTCCTTTATTAATATGTATGTATTTCTGACAACTTAACACATTTGCCAGTCATTTACACCTCAGTGTTAATTGGTTTATCAGAGATGTTCTTTGCCTAATTTGCTTAGAACAAGCCTCTATAGGGATAATTTATAGAAAGTGTGGGAGAGACTAGTAAGAAGAAAGAGTAGGAACAAGAGAGATAGAAAAAAAAAAACACCTCACATATTTAGTGCTTAGAGAGGGAGGTAAGTAGCAAATCAGCAGAGATTGCCTACAAGTTGACTAAAACGAAACAAATGAAAAATTCAGGCAAATTAATGATTTGACGCCTGGTTCAAGTAATATTTAATAGTCATGTAGACAATATTATTTAAAGATTTGTTTGAAATTTATTTGAATTGAATGGCAAGATTACTTATTAATTCAAGTTGAAAATAGATATATTCATTTATCGTTGGCGTCTAGTGGTAGAGATACAATTAGTGTTCTGAAGAAAACTCCTGCTAAACATTTCTCAGGTACTCATATTTAGATGTTTTTAAGGTGAGTGTTAGGTCCAAGCTTTCCTCAGAAACTTGTGAAAATAGTTCTTGCCTGCCAGAAAAGGTCACGTCCCTTGCCATATGCTTGTGGTTACACATCAAAACCCACGCTAGCTTCCAGGCTCCTTCAGTCCCTAGACACAAGTGCTTGTTGTGCATTTTCTGGCCTTTCTCACCTTTTTTACACTTCCTCCACTATGTTGGCTCCCAGGCTTCCCTCCTCCCTGATACCTGTTCTTTCTCTGTATAAGCAAGTTTCTGCCCTCTCCCTCTCATTCTCAATTCTCCCACAGATATCCCTGGCCATGTCCAGTCTTCTTTTTCTCTCTGCTCTGGACTCTTCAGATGCCTCCAAATGTTCTCTCTCTCTCTCTCATCTACAATAAAAACCTTCCTCTCCAATCATGGGGTAGTCATTTCTGTGGTTTGACTGTACCCTCACTTACCGTTGGCATCTGTGAGCTCACTTTTCCTAGTCAAGTACCATCTTTGTAGGTACAATGAAAGACTTAGACTGCAGATGGTTTTTAAAATCTCTCTTTTTGTGGCAAACAGATCTGTGGTGTGTATGGCTGTGTGCTTACAGAGTTCTGTAGGTTATGATTCTCTATAAGAGCCATAAAAAGCATGTTACGTGGAATCCTACTAAGCATGTTATATTGAATACTGGTTCAACAGCTTTGGTCTGGTGCTGAAGTCTGACTTTCAGTTCCCAGCTTTAGCTTTCTTCTCATCTGTTTGATGCTGATCAAATTTCCATTAAAATCACTAAGTTTCTCCATGCTGCACAAACAACTTTAGATTAATAGAATTGTTTTGAAAAGTATACAGAGACACTCTGACTATCCCCCAAACATTTTCCTCTATTCATAGCATTTAAATTAACATACATATTTGTTTTATGAACAATGAACTGATTTTATATATATATATATATATATATATATATATATAATTTACTAAAATCTACTCTATATTTAATTCTTGTAATCTTTACCTATATACTTCACTTTCAGAATCCTACCCAGGGTCCCATATCATGCCTGTTTCTTTTTCTTTTTTTAGTTTTCCAAGAAAGTGTTTCTCTGTGTAGCCCTGACTGTCCTGGAACTCGCTCTGTAAACCAGGCTGACCTCAAACTCAAAGAGATCCACCTGCCTCTGACTCCTGAGTGCTGAGATTAAAGGTATGTGCCAGCAACACTCAGCCCTATTCATGTTCCGTTATGCACCTCAGACTGTGACTGTTTCTTACTCTTATGTTGTTTTTGAAGACCCCAACAGTTTTGATGCAGATAAGTTAGATAATTTACAGTGCTTTCCAATTTTAATTAATAAGATGTCTTTCACTTGTCTTTTCAGTTGTGAGCCTAGCTTTAATGGCTAAATCATTTCTCAAGCCCAAATGTGTTTCTCATAATCAAAAGAGTAAAATGTGATCTTGTAAAAAAAATCACAAAATGAAAATATAACTCTGATATGGTACAGGGCTATTTCTTAGATCACATGGAAAACTCAGTGCTCAGTAACAAAGACAATAATGAAAACCTAATTACAAAATTAACATCCCCTCCAAAAAAAAAAAACCCATGAGAAGTCTTGGTGATGTAATATAAGCACACGAAAAAATCCTCAACACCACTTTATACTAAGGAAATGCAAGTGAAGGCTACAGTGATTCATCACTCCATACTCTTTGATTGGCATGTTTATTGACATGAAAGTACTAGTTTCTGGAGAGGATACAGAAAAAAAAACTGATTCGTAGCTTTGACATGTATGTAAAATGATCCAGCCACTTAGGAAATAAGTTCTACCATAGTTGCAATAATAAAGATACATTTACTAAACTAAAATCCATAGCAATGTAAAACACTTTTAAACAAGTTGTTGCTCTTGTAGGTTCATTAATCTACCTTTTCATCCTATCACATCTATACTATTCCCTTATCTTCTTTAGAAAGAGATTACATTTATAATCAACCTGCTTTAAATAAAAATAAACATTCATAAACAATATTTTGGGAATTTGGGTGTAGCTTCTCATACTACTTTCTGCTGGATGCGGGCCCTGGCAATCTAATGGGGATCCTGAGAAAATTAAGAATTACAATCAAGTCCTGACTTGAGTAGTCTGTGAGGCTGCATTATCTGAGCCAGCTGTCTTGAAACCGTTCTGGATGTCGGATCATCTGAGCCATGGTGTCATCAGAGACCTTTCAGGGGGTCTTGGCTGGTCAAACCTGATGTGTCTTAATCTAGAACATACCCATAGCCTCTAGTTTCCTGTGGAAACAAAAGCAGAGTCTCCTTTCCAAAGCAACATATCCTTAGATCCAAATTTTGAAGTCTAGGTACCTTTAAAATATACATATTGGTTTAACTTAGCAGCCTTTACAATCAAATGTCTTTCTGCAACTAAAAATCCCAAAGACAATACAATCCAGATTCTCTGTGTAATATACATCTTTACATGGCTTATTTTTTATTACCTTTACTATCTCTTTAAAGACTTTATCTGTAATTCTTGCTTGATAACTGTTTTTTTTTAAAGATTTATTCATTTATTATGTATACGGAAGAGGGTACCAGATCTCATTACAGATGGTTGTGAGCCACCATGTGGGTGCTGGGAATTGAACTCAGGACCTCTGGAAGAGCAGTCGGTGCTCTTAACCTCTGAGCCATCTCTCCAGCCCCTTGATAACTGTTTTGTTATATGTAATTTTAATAGGTTAAAGTTAAAACCTTCCTTTTGTTTAGACAGGAAAGGGGAAGTGATGGGGGAACATCTTTTTGTATGCTGTGAATGTATGTTTCTATGATTGGTTGATAAATGAAGCCATTTGGCCTATGGCAAGGCAGCTTAGAGGTAGGCAGGAAATTCAAAGAGAGAGATGGGAAGAAGGCTGGGAGAGATGCCAGCGAACTGCCCAGGGAGCAACATGTAATGGGACACAGGTAAAGCCACAGAACATGTGGCGATACATAGATTAATAGTTATGGGTTAACTTAAGATATATGAGCTAGCTAGCAAAAGGCTTGAGCCATGGCTATGTAGTTATAATTAATATAAGCCTTTGTATGTTTAGTTGGGGGATGTGAGAGGGAGAGATTTGTCCTGACCACAGGCCAGGACACAGGAAACTTCTGGTTACAAAAGTTTTGTTGTTGTAAAGAAAATCTTTGCACACTGTGGTAAGAATATAAATCAGTAGAACTCTATGAGACAAGGATGCAAAAAAAATGTAGAATTTTCATAAACCATAGCCATGTAGATCCAAAGGAGATAAAATCAGTATGAGAAAAAAGTATCTGAACTCCCATACTTATTATAGCATTATCCTTCACCTCAACTAGCATCAGCTATTTTTTGACAAATTTTTTCAGGTAGCTTCCACATAGCACTTGTAGCTCGCCTTGTGTTCTTGCCTATTCTCCAGTATGAAGGCCAATCACATCCTACAGAGTGGTGCTCCGTTCTGGGGCAACACTTACTACAGTGTCACATTGGATCAAGTGATAGAACCAGGTTATGCCATACATTTGTTACCTTAAGCATCCGAAATAATCTAACACTTGAGATGAATCAGACCTCTCCTAATTCTAGCTTTCAGTCCAGCAGGTTAATGAACCTAATGTCCCAAAATCTCACAATGATACAAGATCTCTGATAATCACTTTACATGCCCCATTGTGACTGTGAGGGCAATAAACCAATGAAGCTTCTCTAAGTGAGTTCCATATTTCCATTTTAGAATCCCTTGAGGGTTCTGCTTTCCTTGACTTGAGATGTTCAGTCTTGTAATACATCCAGTTTCATTCTCTGATCCCCAAATTAAAACACCTCCCTATTCATATCTTTTCGTTAATGTTCACAGTGTGAGAAGAAAAGGACATGATGAGAAAATGATTTCAAATGTGAACCACCTGCTTCTCTTTTATTTCACAAAGTCAAAGGGACCCTGCTATAGGATAATCTGCAGCAAAACAAAATTTGCTAACATATCAAATATATTTTGTTGGAACCAAACAGTATTCTTTCTTTGCATTATGACAACAAAGTATAAATGACATCACTGGTTTAAAAATTACTTTCCAAGTTTACTTGTCTATGATTCAATAGTTTCAAGTTTTCTATTTTCTCCCTAGCACATGCTTTTGAACACTGAAGATGGCAAATTGCAGAAATAAAAACATTTAATGTGTTACTTTTAACTTTTACCTTATACCTACTAAATGTGTGTTCTGCATCTTTAGAAAAAAAACAGAGATAATAGCTAAGAGAATTGCTAAATTTAATACATATCTGTCAAGAAAAAGAAAGGCAATAGACAATCACATTAGGGTAGTTTCATAAAACGTAAGTTATTTGTAAGCTTTAATGAGAATCATTAATCAAAGGAGGAATGTTAAGACAATAAACTCCATGAGGAGAAAGCATACTCTTTCTTACTACACAGATTAACGTGTACAAAATAGAAACATAAATAAATGATCATGGTACATTTGTTTCCTGTCCATTCTTTGAACTAATATCTCTAAGGAAGAGACAATCAAACAAAATCAGAATTAAGAACACTTTCATGAATTGCAAAGTTCCAAATTAGCATTAACTGCATGCTACTCAGAATACACAACTACCTTAATGAAATCATCTCGTTATTGGATTATATTACTTATTGTTTGCTTGGTGTTCTGAATATATGAAAGGCTCCCCAAAGAGATGATGTATTTGGTGATCAAATATCATATGAAAAATAGAGATAATAGTTTTATCCTGAGTTATAAAGTACAGTTTTCATGGGGCTCAATCCTTTGCAGAGTGATAGGATTCAGGGTATAAATAACTGCACTTACTGAACGACAATGGAAAAGTCTATAGTAAATGAAGTTAATGATTATAAAGAAAATAAGAGTAGCGCAAAGTTCACCAAAACCATGGGGAAGATGTTTCTTCAGGAGTTAGGTGAAAAAACTACTGAAGCCTGTTGAAGAAGGGAGGAGGAGAAAGTGTCTTTATCTTAATGTCTCCTACAGAAGTTGAACGAATGAGAATAGATGTATATGCTATTCAGCTAAAGGTATGAACTTCTGGTTAGAGGACAGATACATAATGTGTATATACAATGTTTACATGCCAGAAGCTTGTCATCCCACATGATCTGAAATAACTTTGTAACTCATTTAGGAATGTCTCTCCCTGTCTATATATTGTACAAGCAAAAATATATTGCATATTTGGATAATATTGAACTATTGCAACTAAAAGAATGGGAATTACCTAAAGAAATATCTCTTTTTCTAGGTTGGTGCCCCCAATCCCCATGCCCCTCTTTCTCTCACTGTGGTCTCCACAATGAATTTATATCTGATGGCCTAAGGCATAAATATCAAATAAAAATTTCATTACATTTTTTCCCTTAATCTTTAAGAAACAATCCTCAAATGTACTTAGAACCTGGTACTGATTGTTTGGTTATTTTTTGTATGTTTGTGCTTGGCTTTGTCTATTTGGCTAATTCATCTTGCAGGCTCCTGAACTGATAATTTTCTCATTTATGTATTATCAAATGTGCAATTATTAATGTAAAAATCAACTTTTACAATGAAAAGATATGCTTGTTACCAGAAAACTTAAACTTAAAATATATCTATAATTTTTGGAAGAATGAGAAAGACATTTAATTGACCTGATTTGTATCCAGGAGAATAGATATCATGATAGAAAGTTTGTCTTACATAACACACATTTTTTTTTTGTTTTTTCAAGACAGGGTTTCTCTGTGTAGTTTTGGTACCTGTTCTGGATCTCACTCTGTAGCTCAGGCTGGCCTCAAACTCATAGAGATCTGACTGGCTCTGCCTCCCAAGTGCTGGGATTAAAGGCATGCGCCACCACCGCCCGGCCTATAATACACATTTTTAAGGACGGATATATTCAACATTCTGCTACAATTTTAGTGACAAAAATAATCCATATTCTAAATTTATTAATCAGGTACTCCTTATTTTGAGGGACAGGGCAGAGAACAAAGATAACACACATAGCATTTCAAGAACAGCACTGTAATGTCTCTGCTCTGCTGGCTACCTTGTAATCACTCAGGATTCAGTCCAATCTACTTTAATATTACCTAGCTGCTTATTCACTTCATTCCTCTCCATTTCTTTTATGAACCCAAAGTAGGTCATGATTTGGGGCACATAAATGGTCTTAGTTAGGCTTTCTATTACTGTGAAGAGACACCATGACCACAGCAACTCTCTTAAAGGAAAACGTTTAAATGGGGTGGCTGACATTTTTAGAGGTTTAGTTCATTATCATCATAGTTTGACATGGTTGCATATAGGCAGACAAGGTGCTGGAGAAGTAGTCCAGTTTCCTACATCTTGAGTTGCAAGTAACAAGAAGTGGTCTGAGAAACTGGATGGTGTCTTGAGCATATATGAGACTCCAAAGTCCACTTCAACAGTGATACATTTTCTCCAACAAGACCACACACATTCCAACAAAGCTGTACCTCCCAGTCCCTTTGGGAGGGAGCCATTTTTTTTTCAAACCACCACATAAACTAAAAAAAAAAAAAAAAAGGAGGGGGGTAAGCATCTCTGACTAAAAGAAAACAAAAAAAAATATTTAACAGTAAAATGAAGGTAGCAACTGAGCATATACAATTCTTCTGGCCCCTCCAAGTTAACCAGGCTTTCATATATGGTACCTTTCTTTCTCTTTAAAGGTGAAATACTATTTGGTTGTCATACTTCCTTTATCCATTTTTCTGTTTGTGGACATTCAGGTGTCTATCAACAACCATTACCTTGCTTTAATAAAGTTCAATGAAGGTGGACACAGATACTGCTTCAAAAGTCTAACTTCAGTCTTGAGGATTTTGTATGTACAAGTGTAATATTGGATTACAAAACAGTTTTATTTTTGATACTTTGAGTACCTTTCATAGTGGTTACCAGATGATCGTACTGATTTCTCCCAACAGTACACAAGGTTTCAATTTTCCACACACTCCCAACATTTATCTACTATTTTCTTGCAAGTATTCATTCCAAATGATTGATGATTGTTCTTTTGATTTGCATTTCTCTGGTGATTTCTGATGTTCAACAATTTTTCATATACCTATTAGAATATGGCAAGTCAGCTCTGTTCCCATTGTAAAAACCATGTTTTCTTATGTGTGAATTTTGTAAGTTCTTTGTGTGTTGCACGTAGGATCTTTTATTCTTCAGATGCATGGTTTTTAGAAATTTTCTCCCATTCTGCACATCATCATTCCATTCTGTTTCTTATCTTCTTAGCAATGATGAAGTCAGCTTCTCTACTTCAGCTTATTTACTTGTGTTTTTGGTACCAAGGGGAAAAGAAAACAAAAACAATCCTTGGGTCTGGAGAAATGATTTAACAGTTAAATGCCCATGATATTCTCCCTAGAACCCACATGGGTAGCCCCAAAAGGCAGTAACTCGGGTCCCAGAAGATATGATACCACCTTCTGGCCTGCATAATCATCAGGCATATATGTTTTGCACAGACACACATGTAGGCAAAACAGCCACACACATAAAATGATATTTAAGAAAATAAAGCACACATTCCAAAGAACTATTTCTCTGAAAAGTTTATATCAATAAAGTGCTGTGGGATGTTCTGTATGGCAAATGTGTTGCTAATAAAACACTGATTGGCCAGTGGCTAGGCAGGAAGTATAGGCAGGACTAACAGAGAGAATTAAAAGAACAGGAAGGTGGAGGGAGTCTCTGCCAGCCACCGCCAGGACAAGCAGCATGTAAAGATGCCGGTAAACCATGAGCCATGTGGCAAGGTATAGATTTATAGAAACGGATTAATTTAAGATATAAGGACAGTTAGCAAGAAGCCTGCCACGGCCATACAGTTTATAAGCAATATAAGTCTCTGTGTTTACTTGGTTGGGTCTGAGCGGCTGTGGGACTGGCAGGTGAGAGAGATTTATCCTGACCGTGGGCCAGGCAGGAAAACTCTAGCTACAATAAAGCAGCAGTGAACATGGTTGAGCAAGTGTCTCTATAGGAGGCAGTAGAGTCTTTGGGGTATATGCCCAAGAATGACGTAGCTGGATGTTGAGGTAGATCTGTTTCCAGCTTCCTGAGGAATCACCACTGATTTCCATAGTAACTGTATCAGTTTGTAGTCCTACCAGCGATGAATAAGCATTCCCTTTTCTCTGCATCCTTGCCAGGATGATCTATCTTTTTTTTTTTTTTTTTTAATTGATCTTGGCCATTCTGACTGGGGTAAGATGAAACCTCAAAGTAATTTGAATTTACATTTCCCTGATGGTTAAGGATGTCGAAGATTTCTTTAAGTGTTTCTTAGCCATTAATGTTTCATCTTTTGATAACTCTCTGTTTAGTTCTATAGCCCAATTTTAAATTGGGTTATTTGTTTACTTTATGTTTAATATTTTTAGTTTTTTTAACGTATACTAACTCTTTATTGGGTGCATAATTGTTAAGGATCATTTCTAATTCTGTAGCCTGTGTTTTGCTCAAATGATAGTGTACTTCTCTGTGCAACTTTTCATCTTCTTAAGGTCCCATTTATTAATTTTTAATTTTAGTGCCTAAGCTATTGGTGTCCTGTTCAGAAACTATTTTCATGAGCTGTTGAGTTCAAGCCTACTCTCCCCTTTCTCTTCTATCAGGTTCAGGGTATCTGATCTTATGTTGAGGTTTTTGAACCACTTGGACTTGAGTTTTGTGCAATAAAGATGAGTCTATTTTCATTGTTCTACACCCAGCCATCCAGTTTGACCAGCATAATTTGTTGAAGACACCAATTTTTTTTTTTGACAAAGAAGTCATTGTATCTTCTTGAAGCCCTTGTTGAATATCAAGTGACTTTAAGTGTGTGTAGTTATTTCTGGGCTGTGTATGTTTATTCTGATATTCTAAAATTGTACAAAGTTTCAGTTATCCCAAAGAAATTATGTATAGAGATTGACCATGCACTGTAGTGCCTACAGCCAACTATAATATATTTTTCATTTGCATTTTGTGGGCAATATCATTAAGTGTTATTATTAAACACAGAGACACACAGCGAGGACATAGGTAAATTTGATTTTGAAAGTTTCACAAATGAATTAATAAATACAAATTTGCCTAGTATACATTAAATAAATGTAAACTTTTTTCTACCTAATAATAATACATCAAGCAAAGTTTTGAAATCTGTAGGGGTTCTTGCAAGGATCACAGGCAGCAGAGAAACAATCCTGGTGAAGTAAGAATAAAACTCCTGTTCAGCGCAACTTAGTTAGCTGGCACTAGGCCAAAATGTCTGAATCTGATGCTGAGGATTATTTTTTGCACATCTAAACACAATAAAACTTTGTAAAAAAATTTCCATGTGACAATTATCACAACAAAACTTTAGGCATGGCTAGGTTGACTCTCCCCTGTAAACTGCACCTCTTTAACAAAGCTCTCATGACCTTTTCCACAAGAATAGGTTCTATTGACTAAGAAATAGTGCTTAGGACAAGGACTAGGGAGGAAGTGTTTGCAATTAGCACAAGAATGGGTTCTATTGACTGAGAAACACTGCTCAGGATTCTGGGTGATTTCATGGTTGGCTTTACAGAATAGCAAAGATTACCAGGTATTAACACATCCATTCCCAAGCTTCTGTCAATTTCTTCTGTTGAAGAAAAAAAGCTTATGTGTTTAACAATTCTGGTTTCTCTAGTACTGTCTGTAAGCAGGTGCACATCATGTTCATTGAAAGAAATTAAAATAAATGATAAATAAGGAAACATGAAAGCTGTAGAATATATGAAATATAAACATTGGTAACTAAAATCCTTTAGAATAGCATGAATTTATCTTTTAAATTTCAAGTTTTCCTAAATATAATATAATCTGTTCTTCCTATTTATTAATTTATTAACTTCTTTCTGTCTTTCTTTCTTTCTTTCTTTCTTGCTTTCTTGCTTTCTTTCTTTCTTTCTTTCTTTCTTGCTTTCTTGCTTTCTTGCTTTCTTGCTTTCTTGCTTTCTTGCTTTCTTTCTTTTTTAGACAAGGTCTTATTATGTAGTTCTGGCTGCCCTGGAACTCACTATGTATAACAGGCAGGCCTCGAAATTTGCTGAGATCCACCTGCCTCTGTCTCCCCAGTGCTGGGATTAAAGACATGCACCACTAAACCAGGCTATTTATCCTTTTGTAGAAGCTATCCTGAAGAGTATTTTTACTCTTTGTTTTATCAGTATCAAGAACTGACAACTATAATTTTCTTGATTTTGAATTACAAAATAAATCAGAATTCTGAGGGTCTGACCCTTTCCTAGAGTCTAGCCCATAAATATGTGCACACCTACCTATATACATGTGTGCATATACCACATACCATATACCAATATATTATATACTGTGGTATTGAAAACCATGAGCTAACACTGATATGTTGTAAGGTAAAAATTTCTTAATGGCCAGGCCATATTTTCAGTCTTCCATGAGAATAACAACGTACCAGTGACTAAAAATGGGATTTTCCTGTTATTTTTATGATCATAGGAAAGGTACATATTATAGATTTATGGTCGGAAAGTTACATGCCATGAAACAATTTATGGTTAGTCAGTTCTAAGAATAATGGAAACAATTTACTATGTGCAATTCAAAGATTATTGAAGAAGAACAAATAAAAAAAAGTTGACCATTAGCTTAACCTTTAGCTTGGCACATAATTAAAGCAGACACCATAGAGGACAATACAGAATAAATCAAAATTTAACTAAAGGAAAAATGGAGTCCGCTGTTTCTTAACATCATACATAAATAAAGAGAAGAAAGAGAAGAAGAAGAGGAGGAAGAGGAAGAGGAGGAGGAGGAGGAGGAAGAAGAGGAGAAGAAGGAAGAAGAAGAGGAAGAAGAAATAATTCTGATGTCATTAAGTTAAACAGGAAAACATTTAAAACTGAATCCCAAAATCAATAGTCCTGCTGTCTACTCCCAAGTCATCTGTGTGTGTTAGGGTATGGAGTGTATTCCTATGGTGGGTGAGTGTGCTGATATTCCCACAAAAAAATGAGATGCCACAGAGGCCTTGCTGGTCATGCATGGCTGCCTTGGCTTGTAGTCGTCCAGTACAGTAGCTTTTTATAATTTTCTGGTCCTATTCACACTGGGATGATATGCTGTACTATATGCAGAATATATTTAGTAGACTATATATAGATTATATGGTAGACTGTATATAGCGTAATATATATTCCATATAGAAATAAAGAATTGAGCTAGAGGGAAGTTAGATGAGAGATAATAAGTGACTAATTCAAAATGAAAGACTTTTCAGATTTAAAAGTAGTTAACAGGAAGAGCAGAGCTCTTAGAAAGCATTACTTTTCAGTACCAATTAAAAATGCCTTTTATCTCTGGGTCCAGCAAGCTAATGCTATACCTTCAGCTATCCCATACTAGATTTCCTGAGATGTTGCACCTGTCTAAAGACCGCTTATTCCTTCAATCTGTAGCTTTCGTGTAGCTACCTGATTATAACCCTGTGTGATAGGTTCACAGTCAAGACTATCACTAAATGTTTTCTCTTCCCCTGTGCCTCAGATTATTTAGTATGAATATACTAACAAAAAATTCTGACTGGTCCAGTCCAAGTGTAGTGGGTTTTTTGTCCTGTTTAAATGCATTTAGCTAGTGAAACTAAATTAACAATGTATGTATATAAGACCTTTTTTTACTGAACAGCTTGACATTTTTGGGTTCTTATAGAATAGCCAGAAGCAGTGGATGGAAGCCAACCAATTTTTTTTATTAAGAAATTTTCTACTCACTCCTCTTACTATCCACAGACCCCCCCTACCTCCTCCCGCCCCCAGTCCTCTTTCCCCAGCCACCCCGCATCCCCACATCCTCCAAATCGAGGTCTCCCATGGGGAGTCAGCAGAGGCCAGCTCACTGAGCCTAGGCAGGTTCAAGCCCCTTCCCACTGCACCAAGGCTGTGCAAGGCCAACCAAAATTTTAAGAGCATGAGGAAGAAGGTAAATTACAGAAGCAAAATTAAAAGAATAGGATGTTTGACTTTCTGAGTCTGGGTTACCTCACTCAGGATGATTTTTTTCTAGTTTCATCCATTTGCCTGCAAACCTTATGATGTCATTGTTTTTCTCTGCTGAGTAGTACTCCATTCTTCAGTTGAAGGGAATCTAGGTTGTTTCCAGGTTGTGGCTATTATAAATAATGCTGCTATGAACATTGTTGAGCATGTGTTCTTGTGGTATGATTGAGAATTCCTTGGGTATATGCCCAAGAGTGGAATAGCTGGGTCTTGAGGGAGATTGATTCCCAATTTTCTAAGAAAGTGCCATATTGATTTCCAAAGTGGCTGTACAAGTTTGCATTCCCACCAACAGTGTAGAAGTGTTCCCCTTGCTCCACATCCTCTCCAACATTAAGCTGTCTTCAGTGTTTTTGATCTTAGCCATTCTGACGGGTGTAAGATGGTATCTCAGAGTCATGGTATGTACTCACTCACTCATAAGTAGATACTAGATGTAAAGCCAAGGATAACCAGACTACAACTCACAACTCCAGGAAGGCTACCTAGTAAAGAGGACCCTAAGAAAGACACAGGGATCACCCAACGACAGAGAAATAAATGAGATCTACATGAGCAAACTGGATATGACGAAGGGGGGGTAATGGAGGGCAAGGATTGGGGGAAAGAGAGCTTAGGGGATCAGGAAGTTCCAGCTGGATCAGGAACAGAGTGGGAGAACAAGGAAAGATAAACCATGATAAATAAAGACCCCATGGGAATAGGAAGAAGCAGAGTGCTAGAGAGGTCCCCAGAAATCCACAAAGATACTTCTCCAATAGACTACTGGCAATGGTTGAGAGAAAGCCCGAGCTGACCTACTCTGGTGATGTGATGGCTGAACACCCTAACTGTCATGATAGAACTCTCATTCAGTGATGATGGAAGCAGATGCAGAGATCCACAGCCAAGCCCCAGGTGGAACTCCAAGAGTCCAATTGGTGAGAGAGAGGAGGGATTATATGAGCAAGAGATATTGAGACCATGATTGGAAACAGCACAGGGACAAATAGTCAAACTAGTGGAAACACATGAACTATGAACCAATAGCTGAGGAGCCCCCATGGAACTGGATCAGTTCCTCTGGATAAGTGAGACAGTTGATTAGCTTGAACTATTTAGGAGGCCCCCAGGCAGTGGGACCAGGACCTGTCCTTAGTGCATGAGCTGGCTTTTTGGAACCTAGGGCCTATGCTGAGACATTTTGCTCAGCCTTGGTGTAGGGAGGAGGGGACTGGACCTGCCTCAACTGAATCTACCAGGCTGAGCTGAATCCCCAGGGGAGACCTTGCCTTGGGGGGGGGGGGAATGGGGGGGGGATGGGGGGGGGGGAAGGCTGGGGTTGGGAGGAGGGAGGATAGGGGAATCCATGGCTGATATGTAAAATTAAATTAATTATAAAATAAAAATATAAAAAATAAGTAAATAAAAATTAAAATTAAAAAGTTAAAAAATAGGATGGGTGCATCTGATAGTGTTTGGCTCTTCTATATGAGGAAATAGATGTATGCATTCACACATACAAGTGTAGGCTATACATACAGCACATACATAAAAGTTTAAAATGATAAGACTTCATTATTGAAAAATCAATTGCTTATAGCCAGCCTTGAGAAGGAAAGGGAAGACTATTGCTAGTTCTTTAGGTGTAAATAAGGGTCCATGTCATTTGCAGCCTTAACATAAACTACTGAGTGAGAGGCATCTTGGAAAAATCCCTGTTCCTTTTAACTGCATTAATAAATTGCCTCTTTTTAAGTTAATAACACTACAATTCTTTTTTCAGAATTAGGCATTTCATAAAAAAAAGTTTTTCAACTTTCAAAAGAATGACCAAGATAAGGAAGGAAGTAATATGACAGGGAAAGTTGAAATTGAAATTCTAAGTTTTGAAAAGGAAGACAGAGGAATCTTGAACAAAAGAAAATCCTCCTAACAATTTAAATGGCCTAGTAGTGAATTAGATATGAATTAATTATAGACATTTATGCAGTTCGCACTTTAACCAACAGGTGGAAATTAATTAGAAATGGATCCGAAATGGATTAGCATTAGATGGAAGTTTATTCATTAAAAACACATTTATGGATTCATTGTGGGGTGGAGCATGTGTGCACGCTATGACACACCTGTGAGGGTCAGAGGGTGACATTCAGGGGGAATTCTCTCTCTCCGCCATGTGCATTTTGGAGACTGGACTCAGATTCACAGTCCTGCACAGCAATAGATATTGCCCATTAAGCCATCTCATGAGCCCATGTTTATTGTTTTAAATATAAAAGAATTTAAAGCAAAAAAACCTCAATGTTTAGTATGGAAATCCAAAGAATTTAAGAAAAAAATTGCAGGAAGAAATTGCTGCATAAAAGTGACTGTTATACCAATGTCTGTTCTCATGGTTACAGACTCTTCAAAGTGTTTCTGACACTCAGTTTTCCTATTTAATTTGATAACAAGTGAAATATATTCAAATAATCATGAAATTAATAAAAATGATGCAGGATTTTCCCCCCAATAATCATAAGTATAACCACCCTTATCACCCTGTCTTCTGTGTTAGAATCTGCTTTGTTGGGTATAAAAAAATGATACATTCTTATTTATCATGAAATATCATAATCTCAATCTCAGCAGAGTTAAAATTAATATTTTGTTCTCTCTAAAGAGCAATCAAGAATCTTGTGTGAAATATGTCCTGTGGAAAATACTTCATAGTTTTGCATAGACCCTTAACACTGTTTTCTTAGTTTAAAATAACAATTGTAATCATATTAATGGAAGACTATCCAAGCTAATCATTAACCAGAACTCTATAAGGAAATTCTCATTGCCTCAAGTCATCTCAGCTCATCAGCCCTCTATATTTACTTGGTGTGATTTCTGCCAGTAACTCACTAAAATCATTATCCAAGCAAACAAAGTATCCCACAGATGCTGACATCTTTAGTGGCCTTGCTCCTTCTTAGCTGGCTCTTCTTCAGAATCCTTCAGGAAAAGGTTTCCTGTTTTCTGTCATTTTGCACTCATTATCTTGTTCCATTGCTATCTTGACATGTTCCCTTCTCACAGCTTTGATTCAGAAGACTGAGATAATGGAGTCGAGGCTGTATTTAGGAGAGACAATTTTTTTTTTTTTTTTAAGAATGACTGTCATCTGCAAAGATTTCACAGCCTCAGCCTGCCCCCATTTGGTTTGGTTGGGTAGTGGCTTCCTTGCAGTATTATTATTTATTCCTCCTACACCATTTGTGCTCATCTTTTCTGTGTAAGGACTGACCCCCTGGCAGAATGCCACTGCACTGAACTTGAATCACTTATTCAAACGGATTCCTTAAAAACCAAGAGATGAACACAGGCAAGCACAACCTTCCTAGATACCCTTTCTTCACCTCTTTTCTGCTCTACTAGAATACCATAAACTGAATAAGAAAGAAATTTCTTCCCCATAGATCTGGAGGATAGGAAAATCAATAAAAAGACATAGATGGTCTTGACATATCAACCACTGTGGACAGCATCCCATGTTGAGGGGGAGGGGAAGCTTCGTGAGAGAGCAGATAGAAGCCTGCTTTCAAAGCTAAACTTCTGTGATAACTGCCATGATACAGGCATTACTTTCTTCATGAGAGTGGAGTCCTCAAGGGCTAATCACCTCACAAATCCTGATTCCCACTTTGCCTCACAGTGGTAATCAAATTTCACTATGAGCTTAGGAGAGAGTACTTGAACCACAACAAAAATCTTCAAGAATGTTTCCTGAACCCTGAAAAAGGTTTCCTATTCAAGAGTCTATTGTAGGTCAGTTCTCTAGCCAGTGTTTACAATTACTAAGTAAATAAATATATTAATGAGAACATAGGGGTGACATCCAGTCAGATACTTTCCTACCTAGACCTCCAAAAATCACAGGGAGAAAAAAATTGGGCAATCTTGTTGCATGTTCTTGAATAACTGTACAGGAATTATGAATAAAGGATTGAGTTTTCCATACACTTTATTTGCTAATTTGTTTAATTAATTTATTTTTCTGAAACAAGGTACTGCTATATTATGAAGCTGTTCTGGAACACAAGATCCTCGTGATTCACTGTGTTGACTGCTAAGATTACAGTGGTGTGTATCACCACACCCAATCCTTTCTTTAAATGACTGACTATCAGATTATGAGAAAAAAAAAACCCAAGATGGCTAAATAAAATACAAATACAAAATGACTCACTTGGTGGTAAATAATTGAAATTTAATCTAAGGGTAAGAAATGGAGACATTTTAGTTTGTGACTGGAGTCACAACTTTAAACTTTTCGTCAAAGGTGATAACAATTTTCTCATCAAAAGGGGCACACCTTAACTGAAAACCGAGGACTGCCAGAGTGTCTTCCATGCCAAGATCCAATTCAATGCTAACTCTCTGTCTTCTCTGAAGGTAGGGAAGCCGTGAGAGGAAAGCTTTGAGTAGACACCAGTATTTATAGAACTTTTAGTCTTTTGAGTGGCCCTGAAATACTAGGTTGGTTTCCAGATGCTCCCAGGATAACTGGATGTAATTGGGTATAATCTGAACTGTGAGGAGGATGACTTAGGGAGTCAACTTCCAGGACCTCAAGGACCTGGCAGCATCTCATTACTTCTTAGCCCCAGGGAGCACCTTCTTGATTTATGTCCAAATAGAAATACACTCTTTACTGCCTGGCAGGAAGCCCGGTGTAAGGAAAAGTGTTACGCTTCATTTTGCAAAGTGCCATTAAAAGCCACAGACCATGTCCAGACTGGGTTGAGAGATGGTCCTTAGTTTGGGGCTCATTTGGAATGTCTTCACTTTCAATATAAAGTGTTTCTGTAGCTATTTCTTAATTCCTTACATTTGTTCAGTTTCACTTGAGCAAAGCATTTTGTCCACACATGAAAACTAGTAAAGGGTAAGAAAAATTAAACTGTAGAATACTGTTTTCAAAACCCAATTTTAAAAACCATTATCTTTACATATTGATGCTCTCATCTGTGGTTTGTTTTATTTATTTATTTGTTTGTTTGTTTGTTTATTGTAGTTCAAAGGTGCCTCAAATTTGAGTTCAGGGATTATACATGCACTCATCATCAAGCCTGGCCAGAGTCCTTAAGTAATACATCCCAATTTCTAACAGCTTCCTTTGGAT
>CABHPQ010159506.1:29050-40993 GCA_902168405.1 Peromyscus aztecus
CTGAGTGTATGGAATGCTGACATCTGAAACTTGTTTTTTCTTCCTACTATCCCTTCTGTTCTAAGAAAACCCACACATACTAAAGCACTGTTCCTCATTTATACTACTGGCTTGTCATTAGTCTTCCTGTGTCATAAGCCCCCAGCTGGTGTGGACTGTACCCTACTCAAAGTTTAGAACCATGGAAACAACCAAAAAGATACTAATCAATACATTAATTGAATATTTATCATGTGCCTGGTCCCATTTTTGCTACTTTGCATTTATTATATCATTTATTCACAAGAATTCCAGGAAAGATAATTATTTTTCATAAGTTAAGGAGCATATTACAGAACACATAATTCACAATCTGGTAAACGTCAGAACAAATATTCAAAACTGTACACCTGTCATCAGATAACTTTTAAAACTCTCTGAGTTTCATCTCTGACTCTCGAGTGCAGAGTCATAGGGGATGTTTAGTAGAGAGGACACAGTCACTGGCCCTCCAAAGCAATTCTGGAAATACCCTAGTTTGTTTTCTAAACATTTCATTTCAATCCTGTCCCAAGAGTGTCCAAGAAGCATCGCTATCTCTTTCCATCCTTTTGACTTAAAAAAGTCAATCTGAGCTGGCTGCTGCAGCAAGAGGAGGTCCTATTTGGAGTAGCTGTGAGGTATGCTTTGCAGTATCTTTTTGTGTCTCTTTAATGCCTGTGTCCCTTACACCTCAACTCCTGATAGGTAATTAAATCTTATTTATACCCATGCCATGTTCTTTGCTGTGAGGAGGTACATGCTTTTTATTCCCCTCTGACCTTTTATCTTTTGTACTGTTATTTGTCATGTAGTTGGTACCTTTTCTCCCCAACAGAAACACCTTGTCTAAATTCTTAATCTAATCTCTAAAGATACTACAATCGGAATGGCTTGTTGAATAAGAAAGGTCAGCTCTTCATGAACTAAGAGGCAGTTTACAGCTTGCAGCCTGAGAGCCAAGTGAACTCCTAGCACACGAGGAAAGCTGACAGAGACTTCTGAAATGAAGTCTATTCTACCTTAATAAGAGCTGGCTACAGACTCTGTAAGCCATGGGGTCAACACTGTAAAGACGTCACCTGGCAATGTTGTGGAACGTTACTATGAATTACAAACATCAACTTTTATCATTTAAAAACAATCATCACAGAGTCTAGTCTGTGAGTGAGGCTGGTAGTGAGGAATCTGTTTTGCATTTCAGATAATAGTTGCATGATCTGAGGACACCTTAGGCCAGAGTACATTTAAAGTAACTACAAAAAAGCAGATGACTTAAACTGGCCACTACATCAGGGCATTAACCCCTCTAGGACCCTCAGAATTTACTGTATGCTGGCAAAATTCATACATACTGTACTGCATTTACTTTATTACAAAGTGTTCTTGAATTTAATCCCCATTGTGGGTACAAATACTACCTGTTGTGGCATATTTGAGAATCCTGAGACTATGTTCATTAAGTAAAATCAGCCTTGAGTCAGGAGGCAGAGCCAGCAACTAGTTGACAGGAAGTAGCCATAGAGAATATGAGGGAGTCAGGAAAACAGATAAAGAGATGCACAGGAAGTAGTGAGGAAGGACTTTAAGTCTGGTGGCCTTTTTGGTTTGGGACAGTGGAAGAGAAGCTCTCTTTCTGCGAAGACAGCTAAGGAGGAA
Source organism: Peromyscus aztecus (assembly GCA_902168405.1). NCBI lineage: Eukaryota > Metazoa > Chordata > Mammalia > Rodentia > Cricetidae > Peromyscus > Peromyscus aztecus. Next base: position 30,728 of record CABHPQ010159506.1, read on the forward strand.
GGTCAGCTGGTTGCTCCTCGGCCTCTCTGAGCTAGCAGGTTTTCACCTCAGCATCTGACTCCCGATTTTTTATTAGTAAAAATCATAAGATTGGGATTTAGTTTAAAAACAACATTTGGTGCTCCAACTGGTGACAGGACCGCACAGATGGAGAGGTCATGACAGCCGTGTCTCCACTTCTGCTGGCACTGCTCCTGGCCATGGGTGCCACTGCTGCAGACAAACTGAGAAGTCAGCAGATTGGGAGAGACACCAGAGAAGTCCTTAAGGAGAGAGTGAAGTCATATTAGAAAGAAAAATCTTTCCTGTTCAAGGATGGGAAATATCATAATGCGGGGAGTTAGGACCCTGCATAGTGCTACTTTGGACGGTTTGAAAATGGAAGCAGTAAATGAGGGGACAAATGACTTAGCTGGGGTTGACCTAATGCTGATTGTGACTACTGTCAGTCTGGTAATTCATACTTTATCCTCAGAAAGTGGTTTGATAACTGTGCCAAATATGAAAAGTTTGACTAATAAGATACAAGCCTTAGAAGGACTATTTAATGAAAACAAGAAAAATACTTAGACACCGACAGAGGAATTTAGACAAGAACCTAGCACACCATCGCATGATGAAACTGAAGAAGGGTGACCCAAAGTTATTAGAAAACCATCTTTAGTTTATACAGTTACTATACAATAATGGCCAGGAGATGATAGGCACCCACAAGGTTATGAAGAAATTAAATGGAATCCTATAGAAATATTAGATTTAAGGAGACTTAAGGAAGTAGTCTTTTCATGTGGTATGCATTCACTTTATTTGAAGCTGATGTTAAATTCATGGGCAACTTGGAACAGAACTGTCCCCCAAGTCTGGAAAGATTTAGTCACAGCAATATTGAAAGCTGATCCTCAGTTACAATGGCGGACATGGTGGGAAGAGGAAGCTAGGGCCACAGAATCACAAAACAGGGCTGGATGTATTATTTCCTGAGATCAGTTTATAAGCGAGGGACAATATGCTGAGCTGTGAAGACAGTTTGAATTTGATCAAACCTTGGCCCAATATTGTTTAGCAACTTTAAATGTTAGGGTAAGGTTGAAGAATCAGGAAACAGATCTCAATCATTTACTAAAATTATATAAGTCCCCCAAGAAGCCTTTTCTGATTTTTTTTTACAGATTGACTTCAGTTGTAAATAGAATAATATCAGATCCAGAAGTCACACAAATATTAATCAAATCTTTTGCTTTTGAAAATGCTAATTCAGAATACAAAATGGTGATTAGGCCTATAAAGACAAGAACAGCGCCAATAGATGAATGGATTAGAAGTACAGCTGATATTGGATCTCATGCTTTTGATGCTGCTTTGATAGAAGTAATTTCTAAAAATTTTAAGAAAAATCAAAATGTCAGATGTTTTAATTGTGGTAAGCAAGATCATTTGAAAAGGGATTTTAGGCAAGGTGTTCCCAGAAACAATGATTTTTCTAGAGATAATCCAAACAGAAGGCCCCAGCCTTCTGAAGTATGCAGAAGGTGTGTCAAAGGCCAGCACAGGACTAATGAATGCAGATTAACAAAGGACAGGCAGAGTAACCCTTTGCCATCTGGGAAACGCCTTAGGGGGGCTCCTGCAGGCCCCAGTATCAAATTTGGTTCAATCATTCCCTATCAGCATTGGAGAAACTCATCCACAGAGCAAATAAAAACTTAATGCCTGTTGTTAAGAACAATAACTACCATCTCTGTTTTTCTTATGAATAATCTGAAGTGCCAGAACATTAAGTAACATATTCAAGGTCCTAACTGATAAATGGAACTAAGATACTTCCTGATTTGAATTCTGGTAATTAGAGTGCTGTTTTGCTAGTGAAATCTAGGAGAAAGCACATGGGAAAATATTTAAAAGATGCTTGATTGAAGGGGTAGAGTGTAGCACTGAGATAATCAGGAATTCATTGTCTTGAAGAGATTTTCTTGGGCAAGTATTTCGGATTTCAAGTAAAAATGGCCTAAACATAGTGAAGCTCTTGGTTCAGACGGCACTGAGATTCCTGGGACATGATAGCCAGTGTAGAAAAGTCCACTCTGAATGACCCTGGCAGACGGCTTGAGTCATTCTGCTAGAGGACGAAGTAAAGGAAGACAACAGGGAAATGGCATATCTGCATGCACACATTATCTAAATATAGTTCTGACATTTTCCCAGAAGCCTGTGTTTCATGATGGGTTCAAAGAACACAGCCTTCGACAAAAAGGCCAATAGTAATCTGTTAACTTACCAGCATGACTAGAAAGTTCAGTGAAATTCTCGTCTGTATGCTAGAACTGAGGGTAGAAATAATATGCATACACACACACACACACACACACACACACACACACACACACACATATGCACTGCTCACTGAGATAAGCCCCTTAAATAACAGAGGCTGGGAAGTGGGACTTAACTGCCAGACGGTTAATTTTGTTGCTCACAAGGTTGAAGGGCACCAAGGACTCTGTATGCCCTGCGTTATGGTGTATATAGTTAATGATACATGATGTCCCTGGATAAAAATAGAATTTCTTTCTGTAATAGAAAGGTGGGACTATTTTAAGAGCTGTATAAGCATATAGTCAAGAAGGTTTGGGAATTGAGAAAAGCTGCTGATAACAGAGGCTCTAAGAAAAAGTTACGAGTTCTTGCCTATGTCCTAAACCTAAGTCCCTTTCATTTGTGAACCCACTGACAGAACAGGTTAGTGATTCCCTACGAGGAATCATAATGATAAATGAATTGTCCAAAGAACCTATAGCTATTTGTTTCAGTGTGTCTGCTCAGGGAACAAAAGACAACTTAGATATCCCAAGGCATGTTGGTCACAGTGTCTGAGCTCACATTGACGTATAGAGGACAAATAATTGCCACAGTCATTCTGGGAGAGCATGGTTTCAAGAGAACAGGGTAATGAAACAAGCTTTGGCTTAATAAAGCCTGTCTTTCAAGAGCCTTACGGGATCTGCAGACCCACACAGTGATCATTTCCCTTATTAAGTGTATATAATAGAAATGAATGTGTTTGAAAGCTAGAGTTACCCATATAAAGACCATAGATTCTGAGAGTAAATCTGTTATGTTTGAGAAATGGAAGACTCTGAGATTGCTCTGTAGCTAAGAAAATAAAGTGGGAAAAGATCACATTTAAAGAGCATAGTAACGATTAGGATGTCCAGTAAAGACATAAAAGATCCAGCAATAGGAAGTGTTACCAATATCAGTTTTACTTGCTTACCTGCCACTGTATAATACAGAAGGGTCCAGGAGAACAACTGATGGATGGCATAGGAAAGATTTAATAGAGCCTATAGGAACATAGCTGTCATGTGATAAACTTATAATAGTAATGTGTAAGTGTACAGATTCTGAGAAACAATGATTGTGCATCAACAGGCTCTGGAATTGGTGAGTCAAGACAGAGTACCGGATGGGACATCACATGACTGTGTTTTGAAAACTGGTCACTAAGTTGGGCTATTTAATGGTCCTATCCAAATTCACAGCTTTCCATCATCAAAATTACTACAATTAGCAGGCAGAAATAGGTAAAAACAAACTCCTTTGAAGGGCGCAGGTAAGCTACATATACACTCATCTCCGATTTCTGAGATATGATAGACTGAATTGCATCCCCTCAAGTTTCTGATGGCATGGTCATAACTGTCAGTTCTTCAGAATGTAACCTTACTTGTAAATAAATCCTAGTAGACATATTTAATTAGCAAAACCCTGTTAGGGAAAGCCATAATCCAAAATGACTTATGCCTTTAACAAAGAAGTTAAATTTGAACACACAGCAAGCCAAACATAGAGGAAAAACAAAACAAAAACTCAGGAGAAGGCTGCCTAAATATCAAAGAGTGCCAGGGCTGGCAGAGTGTGAGAGGGGTTTAGAAAAGATACTTTTCTACAGCACTCACAGGAAACACTCTGCTGACACCTTGATTTCAGAGGTCTGTCTTCCAGGACTGTGGGGCTATGCATTGCTACTGTGTAAGCCGCCTGATTTGTGTCACTTTGTTGTAGCATCTCTATGAAAGTATTAGAACATGCACCCCTAGAAGGAAACGCCTCCCCTCTGTGTCCTTTCTAAGTTTGATACAAATGACACACATATAGAGTTGTCCTGACAGCAGGTAGGGATGCCTCTGAGAGTCCAGTCTTCCTGAACTAGTGATAGCCTGCTCCCTATCTGGCAGCATTTCTGGTAACTAGCAATAGAATACTCCAAAGCAATTTAAATACATTTGAGCCCTTCTGTACTTGAATTTTTTTTTTGTACTTGAATTTTAAGTTGCCTATATTCGCAAGAATGAATATCTATCCTGGTGTGAGCTTACTCTCCTGCCTGCAGAGTCCCAACTAACACCACAACTGGACGCTTGTCTTGTCTATAGGAATGGAACCCATGGGATTCAGTCTCTGGACAACAAAAGAGAATACACATGAAAACCCACTTCACAAGGATGGAGATATAGAAATGGACCTGTCAGTGTGAGTCTATTTATGTTTCATCTGTTCATCATCCAGAGGTCATTATCTTCATACTGTTTTAGAACAGCTCTGAAAGGTGCTGCTGAGGCACTCAGTTAGTGGCAAGAAAATACAATGTCATCCTTTGAGATGAGGCACTACAGACTCTAGATGATGCAATGTCCACAATAGAAAGGAACTTTGACTCTGATAACCAAGGATATAAGCACAAATAGTCCCATTTGTTGGGTGTCAGTAACCAGCTGGGAGTTTTCTTCTTGTTGACCTCAGAACTCTAAGTTGGAGGTCGTGGTCCACAGAGGGTCACACTCATGGTAGGGGATATATTTAACAACTGGAGCCAATGCCAAGATACTTTAGTACAAGCAGGTGAGATGAAAGGTCAATTTGCAAGCAGAAATAATTTATCTCGGATAGAGTGGGAGAGTAGCACTTGTTTTACATAGTGGGGAAAGGAAAAACACGTGGAGAAACTAAACTGTCCATTTGCTGTAAGTGATCTCATGTATCATTTTCACTGAGACTGACCTCATAAGACAAAAGTGGTTTGGGAAAAAATATGCTTACCAAGGGCCTAGTCTCTTAAAGAAAGAACACTCAAGTCATAACCACTGAGAGCTGCAGAGGTAATATCTGAATGTGGTGAGAATTGAGACAGCAAGTAAAGATAGGAGAGAATGATGATCTGGGGTAGGCCTTAGAGAAGTGCAATGGTGAAGTCAAATCTCGTTGAAACTTCTCCCCAGGAAGGGAAGTCCCTGTGATTCATTGGCAGGTTGCTTTCTTTCCCTAAATAAATTTTATTAAGGATTTCATTTTAGTTTTAAATGATGTGTGTGATTGTATCTTTGTGTGGGTGTATGCATGTGAGTGCAGGTACTAAGGAGACCAGAGGTTGTGGATTCTTCGGGAGCTAGGGTTACATAAGGGTGGCTAAGAGTTGCCTGATCTGAGCACTGGGAAACAAACCTGGACCCTCAGATAGAACAATGGATGTTTTTAACTGCGGAGCTACCTCTCCATCATAGGCTGCTTTCTAATCCTGATAATGTATGTAGTACATAAAATCTTTTCTGTCAGCTCTCCAACTGAAGCAAGTGTAATTGACTCGGAGACCCAGATGCTTTAGTCAAAATTCTTCACTGCAGTGACATCAAGACTACACTCCCCCCTGGAAACTTCTAGTCGGTGACTGAGAGGGACGGCTTGCAGGTCAGGCCAGTCTTGGTAGATAGCAGAGCTCCTTTGACTGGTAACTGTGGCTTAAGGAATCACTACCAGATTTGCAAAAATGTTCTTATAAATATACATCATTTTAAGCTTTTCTGACCCACTTTTCTTTCCTCATCAGGGTTAGCATTGTATCAGATCTGCTATTTCTCTCAGGTCCCTTGATTGCAAGTATTTTCCTCAAGAAATTTCCTCCAAGTCTACTGCTGTCTCCTTGAAGGACAGAACTGGAAGGACAGAGGTTACCTATCAATTTTGCTTTGATTTAATTTCCTTCTAAGGGAGCATTGGAGATGTTTCAGGGTCAGTTCCCTCAGCTGATTGTTCCAGGAAGATGGAATCATAGTGAAGAAAAGTGAGATATGAAAAGAAGAAATGTCCAAATGAGAATCTATTAATAGAGAGTGTTATAATGGGAAACAGGGCTCGATACTACAAAGACACAGTGAGAAAGGAATAAAACATTTCCCAGAATTTCCTCCTGAATGCTCTTCAGATTTTAAGTGTGGCCTTGTAATGTTCCTGGGCTTTGCTAAGGGGCCTCTGTACATCAGAGATCGCTGTAAAGTAGAGTGCCCAAGATTATAAATCATGGAATTTTAGGAGAATCATCATTTACTAATGGACAAGAACTTTGCACATGTTTATCAATAATCAAATGATTAATTAGTTACTTTATTGATTTTCTAAAAAGGTTTTATGTTTAGTAGTACTTAATAACTAGTTTATACATGGACAGTTCAGAATTATTTTTTAATGCAAATATTTTAGTATCCTCCATTTTGAGTATTTTTGGTTAATTGTCCTTGTCTAGACCATATTTTGAATTAAAAAATTCTCTGTTACATAACAGCTGAGTCTATACAAGGAACTGTTGATTTTATTCAACCCACTGGGACCCATCTTTTTGCTCCTAGTAGACTGTATGTTATGATACTTTGTCCCAGGTATCTATCTACATCATAGTGTTTATGTTTTATATGTAAATTTTATATTCAGTTTCAGATCTCTTATTTGTCAGTGATAGAGAAAGATTTTAGACACAGAAATGTAATTCACAATAAAATGTCATTTCAAGCATAAAAGTAATAGTTTCACATCAAAATTAATATTAAATGAGAAAAACAACATTGACTTAAGTTTCATTAACCCTTTAAAATTACCAATATAAACTCACTCAAAAATACAGATGTATATGAAAATGAAATAGTCTCAGGATTGAAGATATTCCTAACATCTGAGAGGATGCAAAATGACCAGTGAGGCCAGGTTTTTAATATGCTTAGCTTCATCTCCAGTACTTTCTATTTCTTTGTCATTGAAAATCATAGACAGAAAGATGGGAAATTACGCAAACAGGTTCCGAAACTGAAGTGTCCAAAAAAGGGAAGCAGATGTGAGAAAAGGGGGTTAGGAGCTGTGAGCTGTGAAAACTCTCATGCCGTGGGATCAATAATCTCTCGGGCACACTTTATAGTCTGGTCTGCTTGGTGAAGCAGCTGCTTTGACATCACGTGTTTGCCTCTCCAGAGCCACCCCTCTGCTGGTACTGTCCCTCAAGGGCACCATTTAAGCAATGCTTGTGTAAATCAGAATGGAAAACCAAGACTTCTATTATCTCTCTTGGGATCCACCAACTGAGTACAGAATGATAGGGAAAGGAAGTGACCCATCATCTTACTACCACCTCTGACCTGAGTACATTTTTACACGATAAATAATCTACATGCAGAATTTGGGAGATTCTCAAAGGAACAAGAAACAGACAAAAGAAAATATGTACATCTGCCAAAGCCATTTGATGTTTTGGCATTAGGTTTTATTTTATTGTATTTTTACAATTTTACATGTGGCTTTTTTTTGAGTGGATTTTAAGTAATAATTGTACAAATGATAAACATAAGAGATGTGTAATGGATGGATAGCTATATATTAGATGGTATTCTCCTCTGTACAAAGCCTTTATATAACTTAGTTTACTCAAGACTTAGAGATCTTTATTCAATATAAATCCTTCATAGGGATAATGTGACTGCCGTGTTTTCCTTGTTTACTGTTATTCATGTTAATTTCTTCTTGTTTTTAATGATGCCAAATTTCCACGTTCCTTGACATACAGATATTTTTGTATATCCTCTCTTTGGTTTCATAGAATGTGGGGTGCATGGTTTAAAATTAAAAAATATTTCTTGATCTGCTATATTTAAACCTTTTGAGATAAGACAAGATAAAAAGGAAAATCCCATAGTGATTTATGTGGATTCTGTGTTTCTAATTTTAGAGTATATGATTGGCTGTTTGGACTTAGACTGAAATAAACGGCCAAGAAGAGATGGTCTAAAAGGACATTTTGCCCTCGAGAGGCTGATGGTAGCCTGATCATTTCTCTACTCCTTTCTTCCTACTCCACATTAGTCTTCTTGAATTATCACATCTAAAACTAGGAGGCTGGCTGTCCTGTGGAGAACAGATAGGAAACACCATCATTCATCCCTACAGAAAATGCTCATTGAGTATCTGTCATGAGCCCAACACCAGGCTAGGGAAAGGAGAGAGACCCAATGATGAGTAGGAGAGTGACTTGAAGGCAGAGGGTTTAAGAAAGTCGTGCAGTGGAACCTGCTGCTCTGGTTTTAGAAGTTAAGGAATGTATTTCATTGAGAGTCAAACTGAAACTGCATGTAAGGAGAAAGTAGGAAGCAGTTCTACCTACTAGAGAAAAATGTTATTCTGGGTAGGAGAGATTTGAGTATAAGCTTTCTCAGTAAGAGGCCTTTGTTTCATAACAAAAGGGCATGTACTATAGCTAAAATCATTTCCTTTTATCAATTATGAATATAGACAAAATTAAACAATGCAGATTTGATGTACTTGCTGTTTTGTTACCATTAGAAATCTTGACTGCTTTAATTCTAATTGGTGGCTTTTATAGTTATTTAAGTGTTTGCTCTCATCATTACTTCAAAATTGTAGTAATCATTATGTTATTGAAAAGTATTATTTAATGTTCTAATGTTACTTAAAAATCTTAAAAATCTTGATGACTCTATAAATATCACTGATTGTCTTTTTTTCTTCTATGCTTTTATGACACTATTTTGCAAAAGAACCCATAGCTTCATCAACAAGTTGAAAGGATTTAAGAAAACAAAAATGATTATAATAGTCTACCTAAAGGAAACAGGAGGATACAGATTTTTTTCCCCAACATGCTCGTGTCAATTAGCCTAAACAGTAACATCAACAATTGATATTAGATGCTTTGTGTGTTCGTGAAAATCCCCCATTCTTGCTCCAAAAAGCCTTCCCTTAAAAGATTCACAGGCATCTTAGCTAAGCAGGACTTTTGATTATCTCCATCCTTGGGAAGCTTTCTAGTGCTATGAAATCTAGTCATTGGAAAGAGGCATTCAGGTCAGTTACAAATTAGTTATCTTACACATGAAGTGTCATCAACGTGATTGCCCAAACATGAGCTGAACAAGGATGACACCAATGGAGATGCCAAGATGAACAGAGAAAGTGCCCAAAGCCTCAGACCCTACACAAAGAACTACAGGTAACAAAGGAATGCTAAGAGTGGGAACATTAGTCTTCTCTAGGAAAGAGCACACCAATTGTCTAACCATACCAAATGATTATCCCTGAAAACATGTCTATAGGTAACATCACACACATTGAGTAGGCTATATATAAATATAAATAAAAATATATATGCACATACACATATACATATACTTTATGCATATGATAATAATGAAAAATGGGCTATGAATTTTAAAAAGAGCAAGGAGGAGTATATGGAAAAGTTTAAAAAGAAGAAACAGAAAGGAGAAATATTGTGATTATATTATAATATCAAACAAAGAGATGACCACATTTGAAATCTACAGTGATGTTGTATATGACAGTGAAATTTTTCTTATCAGACACAGATAAGATGGGAGCTAGAAAACAATATAAATGGGTTCACTGGGCATGCCCAAGCCCACCTGACTGAGATAAATAATGTTTAAGAATGTTCTGAAGCACCATAAAATATTTCTTCATAATTTCTGTAATGAGACATAACTACTGTTTACTACAACTTCAGCAATGGAGAGGAAGTACTCTAGACAGAACACTTGTCCAGCAGCACAATCCACTGTTGACCTGATGCCTGTCTCAGTTCTCAAGAATAAGAAACTCATGACTAAGTTATGTGTGTGCTCAGAGCCCCAGCGCTTGGTTCCTTCAACCCTTGACTAGGAACAAGGAGGGAGTGAAACCACAAAGACACTTGTACAGTAAAGCCAGGACTTGGGGCTTTTCTAACCTGAAGCAACCTGGACTTCATCATGGTTACTGGTACAGCAGTGGGGTAGGAGGAGGTCTTTCTTAGGTCTCGGGTTGTAAAGATGCAAGAAGAGGAATCTGCAGTTGCTTGTCTTTGCACACACTGATGATTTGTTCATAAAATCTCATACCTGGACTCCCAAGGAGAGATTTGCCGTCCTTCTTGAGCCC